>CALYLW010001536.1:0-122220 GCA_944989445.1 Ampullaceana balthica
TGTGAGTCACCAATAGATTACAATAACTTGTGAGTCACCAATAGATTACAATAACGTGTGAGTCACCAATAGATTACAATAACTGGTGAGTCACCAACAGATTACAATAACTTGTCAGTCACCAATAGATTACAATAACTTGTGAGTCACCAATAGATTACAATAACTTGTCAGTCACCAATAGATTACAATAACTTGTCAGTCACCAATAGATTACAATAACTTGTGAGTCACCAATAGATTACAATAACTTGTCAGTCCCGAAATAGATTACAATAACTTGTGAGTCACCAATAGATTACAATAACTTGTGAGTCACCAATAGATTACAATAACTTGTGAGTCACCAATAGATTACAATAACTTGTGAGTCACCAATAGATTACAATAACTTGTCAGTCACCAATAGATTACAATAACGTGTGAGTCACCAATAGATTACAATAACTTGTCAGTCCCCAATAGATTACAATAACTTGTGAGTCACCAATAGATTACAATAACTTGTCAGTCACCAATAGATTACAATAACTTGTAAGTCACCAATAGATTACAATAACTTGTGAGTCACCAGTAGATTGCAATAACTTGTGAGTCACCAATAGATTACAATAACTTGTCAGTCACCAATAGATTACAATAACTTGTGAGTCACCAATAGATTACAATAACTTGTCAGTCCCCAATAGATTACAATAACTTGTGAGTCACCAATAGATTACAATACCTTGTGAGTCACCAATATATTACAATAACTTGTGAGTCACCAATATATTACAATAACTTGTGAGTCACCAATAGATTACAATAACGTGTGAGTCACCAATAGATTACAATAACTGGTGAGTCACCAACAGATTACAATAACTTGTCAGTCACGAATAGATTACAATAACTTGTGAGTCACCAATAGATTACAATAACTTGTGAGTCACCAATAGATTACAATAACTTGTGAGTCACCAATAGATTACAATAACTTGTCAGTCACCAATAGATTACAATAACTTGTGAGTCACCAATAGATTACAATAACTTGTCAGTCCCGAAATAGATTACAATAACTTGTGAGTCACCAATAGATTACAATAACTTGTGAGTCACCAATAGATTACAATAACTTGTCAGTCACCAATGGATTACAATAACTTGTGAGTCACCAGTAGATTACAATAACTTGTGAGTCATTAATAGATTACAATAACTTGTGAGTCACCAATAGATTACAATAACTTGTCAGTCACCAATAGATTACAATAACTTGTGAGTCACCAATAGATTACAATAACTTGTGAGTCACCAATAGATTACAATAACTTGTGAGTCACCAATAGATTACAATAACTTGTGAGTCACCAATAGATTACAATAACTTGTGAGTCACCAATAGATTACAATAACTTGTGAGTCACCAATAGATTACAATAACTTGTGAGTCACCAATAGATACAATAAATTGTGAGTCACCAATAGATTGCAATAACTTGTGAGTCATCAATAGATTACAATAACTTGTGAGTCACCAATAGATTACAATAACTTGTGAGTCACCAATATATTAAAATAACTTGTGAGTCACCAATAGATTACAACAACTTGTGAGTCACCAAAAGATTACAATAACTTGTGAGTCACCAATAGATTACAATATTTTGTGAGTCAGCAATAGATTACAATAACTTGTCAGTCACCAATAGATTACAATAACTTGTGAGTCACCAATAGATTACAATAACTTGTGAGTCACCAATAGATTACAATAACTTGTGAGTCACCAATAGATTACAATAACTTGTCAGTCCCCAATAGATTACTATAAATTGTCAGTCCCGAAATAGATTACAATAACTTGTGAGTCACCAATAGATTACAATAACTTGTGAGTCACCAATAGATTACAGTAACTTGTAAGTCACCAATAGATTAAAATAACTTGTGAGTCACCAATAGATTACAATAACTTGTGAGTCACCAGTAGATTACAATAACGTGTGAGTCACCAATAGATTACAATAACTTGTGAGTCACCAATAGATTACAATAACGTGTGAGTCACCAATAGATTACAATAACTGGTGAGTCACCAACAGATTACAATAACTTGTCAGTCACCAATAGATTACAATAACTTGTGAGTCACCAATAGATTACAATAACTTGTCAGTCACCAATAGATTACAATAACTTTGTCAGTCACCAATAGATTACAATAACTTGTGAGTCACCAATAGATTACAATAACTTGTCAGTCCCGAAATAGATTACAATAACTTGTGAGTCACCAATAGATTACAATAACTTGTGAGTCACCAATAGATTACAATAACTTGTGAGTCACCAATAGATTACAATAACTTGTGAGTCACCAATAGATTACAATAACTTGTCAGTCACCAATAGATTACAATAACGTGTGAGTCACCAATAGATTACAATAACTTGTCAGTCCCCAATAGATTACAATAACTTGTGAGTCACCAATAGATTACAATACCTTGTGAGTCACCAATATATTACAATAACTTGTGAGTCACCAATATATTACAATAACTTGTGAGTCACCAATAGATTACAATAACGTGTAAGTCACAATAGATTACAATAACTTGTGAGTCACCAATAGATTACAATAACTTGTGAGTCACCAATAGATTACAATAACTTGTCAGTCCCCAATAGATTACAATAACTTGTGAGTCACCAATAGATTACAATAACTTGTCAGTCCCCAATAGATTACAATAACTTGTGAGTCACCAATAGATTACAATACCTTGTGAGTCACCAATAGATTACAATACATTGTGAGTCACCAATAGATTACAATAACTTGTGAGTCACCAATAGATTACAATAACTTGTGAGTCACCAATAGATTACAATAACTTGTGCGTCACCAATAGATTACAATAACTTTTGAGTCACCAATAGATTACAATAACTTGTGAGTCACCAATAGATTACAATAACTTGTGAGTCACCAATAGATTACAATAACTTGTGAGTCACCAATAGATTACAATAACTTGTGAGTCACCAATAGATACAATAAATTGTGAGTCACCAATAGAATACAATAACTTGTGAGTCACCAATAGATTACAATAACTTGTGAGTCACCAATAGATTACAATAACTTGTGAGTCACCAATAGATTACAATAACTTGTGAGTCACCAATAGATTACAATAACTTGTGAGTCACCAATAGATTACAATAACTTGTGAGTCACCAATAGATTACAATAACTTGTGAGTCACCAATAGATTACAATAACTTGTCAGTCCCCAATAGATTACAATAACTTGTGAGTCACCAATAGATTACAATAACTTATCAGTCCCCAATAGATTACAATAACTTGTGAGTCACCAATAGATTACAATACCTTGTGAGTCACCAATAGATTACAATAACTTGTGAGTAACCAATAGATTACAATAACTTGTGAGTCACCAATAGATTACAATAACTTGTGAGTCACCAATAGATTACAATAACTTGTGAGTCACCAATAGATACAATAAATTGTGAGTCACCAATAGATTACAATAACTTGTGAGTCACCAATAGATTACAATAACTTGTGAGTCACCAATAGATTACAATAATTTCTGAGTCACCAATAGATTACAATAACTTGTCAATCACCAATAGATTACAATAACTTGTCAGTCACCAATAGATTACAGTAACTTGTGAGTCACCAATAGATTACAATAACTTGTCAGTCCCGAAATAGATTACAATAACTTGTGAGTCACCAATAGATTACAATAACTTGTGAGTCACCAATAGATTATAATAACTTGTCAGTCCCCAATAGATTACAATAACTTGTGAGTCACCAATAGATTACAATAACTTGTGAGTCACCAATAGTTTACAATAACTTGTCAGTCCCTAATAGATTACAATAACTTGTGAGTCACCAATAGATTACAATAACTTGTCAAGTCACCAATAGATTAAAATAACTTGTGAGTCACCAATAGATTACAATAACTTGTGAGTCACCAATAGATTACAATAAATTGTGAGTCACCAATAGATTGCAATAACTTGTGAGTCATCAATAGATTACAATAACTTGTGAGTCACCAATAGATTACAATAACTTGTGAGTCACCAATATATTAAAATAACTTGTGAGTCACCAATAGATTACAACAACTTGTGAGTCACCAAAAGATTACAATAACTTGTGAGTCACCAATAGATTACAATATTTTGTGAGTCAGCAATAGATTACAGTAACTTGTAAGTCACCAATAGATTAAAATAACTTGTGAGTCACCAATAGATTACAATAACTTGTGAGTCACCAGTAGATTACAATAACGTGTGAGTCACCAATAGATTACAATAACTTGTGAGTCACCAATAGATTACAATAACGTGTGAGTCACCAATAGATTACAATAACTGGTGAGTCGCCAACAGATTACAATAACTTGTCAGTCACCAATAGATTACAATAACTTGTGAGTCACCAATAGATTACAATAACTTGTCAGTCACCAATAGATTACAATAACTTTGTCAGTCACCAATAGATTATAATAACTTGTGAGTCACCAATAGATTACAATAACTTGTCAGTCCCGAAATAGATTACAATAACTTGTGAGTCACCAATAGATTACAATAACTTGTGAGTCACCAATAGATTACAATAACTTGTGAGTCACCAATAGATTACAATAACTTGTGAGTCACCAATAGATTACAATAACTTGTCAGTCACCAATAGATTACAATAACGTGTGAGTCACCAATAGATTACAATAACTTGTCAGTCCCCAATAGATTACAATAACTTGTGAGTCACCAATAGATTACAATAACTTGTCAGTCACCAATAGATTACAATAACTTGTAAGTCACCAATAGATTACAATAACTTGTGAGTCACCAGTAGATTGCAATAACTTGTGAGTCACCAATAGATTACAATAACTTGTGAGTCACCAATAGATTACAATAACTTGTGAGTCACCAATAGATTACAATAACTTGTCAGTCCCCAATAGATTACAATAACTTGTGAGTCACCAATAGATTACAATACCTTGTGAGTCACCAATATATTACAATAACTTGTGAGTCACCAATATATTACAATAACTTGTGAGTCACCAATAGATTACAATAACGTGTGAGTCACCAATAGATTACAATAACTGGTGAGTCACCAACAGATTACAATAACTTGTCAGTCACGAATAGATTACAATAACTTGTGAGTCACCAATAGATTACAATAACTTGTGAGTCACCAATAGATTACAATAACTTGTGAGTCACCAATAGATTACAATAACTTGTCAGTCACCAATAGATTACAATAACTTGTGAGTCACCAATAGATTACAATAACTTGTCAGTCCCGAAATAGATTACAATAACTTGTGAGTCACCAATAGATTACAATAACTTGTGAGTCACCAATAGATTACAATAACTTGTCAGTCACCAATGGATTACAATAACTTGTGAGTCACCAGTAGATTACAATAACTTGTGAGTCATTAATAGATTACAATAACTTGTGAGTCACCAATAGATTACAATAACTTGTCAGTCACCAATAGATTACAATAACTTGTGAGTCACCAATAGATTACAATAACTTGTGAGTCACCAATAGATTACAATAACTTGTGAGTCACCAATAGATTACAATAACTTGTGAGTCACCAATAGATTACAATAACTTGTGAGTCACCAATAGATTACAATAACTTGTGAGTCACCAATAGATTACAATAACTTGTGAGTCACCAATAGATACAATAAATTGTGAGTCACCAATAGATTGCAATAACTTGTGAGTCATCAATAGATTACAATAACTTGTGAGTCACCAATAGATTACAATAACTTGTGAGTCACCAATATATTAAAATAACTTGTGAGTCACCAATAGATTACAACAACTTGTGAGTCACCAAAAGATTACAATAACTTGTGAGTCACCAATAGATTACAATATTTTGTGAGTCAGCAATAGATTACAATAACTTGTCAGTCACCAATAGATTACAATAACTTGTGAGTCACCAATAGATTACAATACTTGTGAGTCACCAATAGATTACAATAACTTGTGAGTCACCAATAGATTACAATAACTTGTCAGTCCCCAATAGATTACTATAAATTGTCAGTCCCGAAATAGATTACAATAACTTGTGAGTCACCAATAGATTACAATAACTTGTGAGTCACCAATAGATTACAGTAACTTGTAAGTCACCAATAGATTAAAATAACTTGTGAGTCACCAATAGATTACAATAACTTGTGAGTCACCAGTAGATTACAATAACGTGTGAGTCACCAATAGATTACAATAACTTGTGAGTCACCAATAGATTACAATAACGTGTGAGTCACCAATAGATTACAATAACTGGTGAGTCACCAACAGATTACAATAACTTGTCAGTCACCAATAGATTACAATAACTTGTGAGTCACCAATAGATTACAATAACTTGTCAGTCACCAATAGATTACAATAACTTTGTCAGTCACCAATAGATTACAATAACTTGTGAGTCACCAATATATTACAATAACTTGTCAGTCCCGAAATAGATTACTCATATTCGGGCTGGAGGGCAACCTCACATTAGTAGAGGACTTGTACGTCTTCGGGAGTCTCCATTTTGTGGACTCTATTAGGGTGAGGTCACCTATGTGATGTATCTAGAATCTTGTGTAGTGCTCCATTTCAGAGGTCTAGAATAGGGGCATGGCTCCAATTGAGTTATTTTAAGTGGTAGGCTCCTAGTGTCGGTCTAGTACAGCGGTCAGGCCCCTGAGAATACAATAAAGGGGGTGGGGGGGAACCAAGTGTAGGTCTTTATTCGGGGCATGCGCACCATTTAGATGTCTAGTATCGGGTATGGCTACTAGATGTTGTCTATGATACTGGTGAGGTCACCAGTAGTTTGCTATAACTTGGGAGGTCAACCAAGGAGTGGTCATTGTTCGGGGCGGCATCCTATGTGTGGTCTAGTTCGCGCGGGTCGGCTCCTTGTGTGTGGTCTTGTAAACGGGGATGGACCCCTTTGTGTTGGATCCTTTGTTCGGGGGGTAGGATCCTTGTTGTGGTCTTGTCCAGTGGGAAGACAGGGGATAGCATCTTCGTGTGGCTCTTGTTCGGGGGTAGGCTCCATGTTTTGTCATTGGTTTATTGTGTGATTCTACCAAGAGTATGACATATTTCGGGGATGTCAGCAATTGTGTACAATTAACTTGTGCATCGTGCATCCTTTTGTTTATATATGTCTTGGGACTAGTGCTCCCATTTGTGGTACTCTTGAAGCTGGGCTCACTGTCCCCAGTATAGATGATACATATTTAAGTGGGCAGGCAACCTTTTGTGGACATGATCTGGGGTCTTGGCACCAATTCGTGTGTGACTTTTTTCGGGTGTCAGGCACCTAGTTGTTGGTCATAGACCGTGGGGATTGATCACATTTGTGATGTCTACGTACTTGGGTGTTCACCCTATTGTTTACAATTTATACGTGGGAGGTCACCAAGAGTGGACTAGATACTGGGGACCCGTACTTCTTGTGTGCGTCTTGTTCGTGTGCGTGGACACCACTAGGAGGTCATGTTCGGGGGTAGTCACCAATAGTTGACAATAACTGTGGGAGTCTCTAATTGAGATTTATCTATATAAACTTGTGAGTCACCAATAGATTACAATAACTTGTGAGTCACCAATAGATTACAATAACTTGTGAGTCACCAATAGATTACAATAACTTGTGAGTCACCAATAGATTACAATAACTTGTGAGTCACCAATAGATTACAATAACTTGTGAGTCACCAATAGATTACAATAACTTGTGAGTCACCAATAGATTACAATAACTTGTGAGTCACCAATAGATTACAATAACTTGTGAGTCACCAATAGATTACAATAACTTGTGAGTCACCAATAGATTACAATAACTTGTGAGTCACCAATAGATTACAATAACTTGTGAGTCACCAATAGATTACAATAACTTGTGAGTCACCAATAGATTACAATAACTTGTCAGTCACCAATAGATTACAATAACTTGTGAGTCACCAATAGATTACAATAACTTGTGAGTCACCAATAGATTACAATAACTTGTGAGTCACCAATAGATTACAATAACTTGTGAGTCACCAATAGATTACAATAACTTGTGAGTCACCAATAGATTACAATAACTTGTGAGTCACCAATAGATTACAATAACTTGTGAGTCACCAATAGATTACAATAACTTGTGAGTCACCAATAGATTACAATAACTTGTGAGTCACCAATAGATTACAATAACTTGTGAGTCACCAATAGATTACAATAACTTGTCAGTCACCAATAGATTACAATAACTTGTCAGTCACCAATAGATTACAATAACTTGTGAGTCACCAATAGATTACAATAACTTGTCAGTCACCAATAGATTACAATAACTTGTGAGTCACCAATAGATTACAATAACTTGTGAGTCACCAATAGATTACAATAACTTGTGAGTCACCAATAGATTACAATAACTTGTGAGTCACCAATAGATTACAATAACTTGTGAGTCACCAATAGATTACAATAACTTGTGAGTCACCAATAGATTACAATAACTTGTGAGTCACCAATAGATTACAATAACTTGTGAGTCACCAATAGATTACAATAACTTGTGAGTCACCAATAGATTACAATAACTTGTGAGTCACCAATAGATTACAATAACTTGTGAGTCACCAATAGATTACAATAACTTGTGAGTCACCAATAGATTACAATAACTTGTCAGTCACCAATAGATTACAATAACTTGTGAGTCACCAATAGATTACAATAACTTGTGAGTCACCAATAGATTACAATAACTTGTGAGTCACCAATAGATTACAATAACTTGTGAGTCACCAATAGATTACAATAACTTGTGAGTCACCAATAGATTACAATAACTTGTGAGTCACCAATAGATTACAATAACTTGTGAGTCACCAATAGATTACAATAACTTGTGAGTCACCAATAGATTACAATAACTTGTGAGTCACCAATAGATTACAATAACTTGTGAGTCACCAATAGATTACAATAACTTGTCAGTCACCAATAGATTACAATAACTTGTGAGTCACCAATAGATTACAATAACTTGTCAGTCACCCAATAGATTACAATAACTTGTGAGTCACCAATAGATTACAATAACTTGTCAGTCACCAATAGATTACAATAACTTGTAGTCACCAATAGATTACAATAACTTGTGAGTCACCAGTAGATTACAATAACTTGTGAGTCACCAATAGATTACAATAACTTGTCAGTCACCAATAGATTACAATAACTTGTGAGTCACCAATAGATTACAATAACTTGTCAGTCACCCAATAGATTACAATAACTTGTGAGTCACCAATAGATTACAATAACTTGTGAGTCACCAATAGATTACAATAACTTGTGAGTCACCAATAGATTACAATAACTTGTGAGTCACCAATAGATTACAATAACTTGTGAGTCACCAATAGATTACAATAACTTGTGAGTCACCAATAGATTACAATAACTTGTGAGTCACCAATAGATTACAATAACTTGTGAGTCACCAATAGATTACAATAACTTGTGAGTCACCAATAGATTACAATAACTTGTCAGTCCCCAATAGATTACAATAACTTGTGAGTCACCAATAGATTACAATAACTTGTGAGTCACCAATAGATTACAATAACTTGTGAGTCACCAATAGATTACAATAACTTGTGAGTCACCAATAGATTACAATAACTTGTGAGTCACCAATAGATTACAATAACTTGTGAGTCACCAATAGATTACAATAACTTGTGAGTCACCAATAGATTACAATAACTTGTGAGTCACCAATAGATTACAATAACTTGTGAGTCACCAATAGATTACAATAACTTGTGAGTCACCAATAGATTACAATAACTTGTGAGTCACCAATAGATTACAATAAACTTGTGAGTCACCAATAGATTACAATAACTTGTGAGTCACCAATAGATTACAATAACTTGTGAGTCACCAATAGATTACAATAACTTGTGAGTCACCAATAGATTACAATAACTTGTGAGTCACCAATAGATTACAATAACTTGTGAGTCACCAATAGATTACAATAACTTGTGAGTCACCAATAGATTACAATAACTTGTGAGTCACCAATAGATTACAATAACTTGTCAGTCACCCAATAGATTACAATAACTTGTGAGTCACCAATAGATTACAATAACTTGTCAGTCACCAATAGATTACAATAACTTGTGAGTCACCAATAGATTACAATAACTTGTGAGTCACCAATAGATTACAATAACTTGTGAGTCACCAATAGATTACAATAACTTGTGAGTCACCAATAGATTACAATAACTTGTGAGTCACCAATAGATTACAATAACTTGTGAGTCACCAATAGATTACAATAAACTTGTGAGTCACCAATAGATTACAATAACTTGTGAGTCACCAATAGATTACAATAACTTGTGAGTCACCAATAGATTACAATAACTTGTGAGTCACCAATAGATTACAATAACTTGTCAGTCACCAATAGATTACAATAACTTGTCAGTCACCAATAGATTACAATAACTTGTGAGTCACCAATAGATTACAATAACTTGTCAGTCACCCGAAATAGATTACAATAACTTGTGAGTCACCAATAGATTACAATAACTTGTGAGTCACCAATAGATTACAATAACTTGTCAGTCCCCAATAGATTACAATAACTTGTGAGTCACCAATAGATTACAATAACTTGTGAGTCACCAATAGATTACAATAACTTGTCAGTCCCAATAGATTACAATAACTTGTGAGTCACCAATTGATTACAATAACTTGTCAGTCACCAATAGATTACAATAACTTGTGAGTCACCAATAGATTACAAATAACTTGTCAGTCCCCAATAGATTACAATAACTTGTGAGTCACCAATAGATTACAATAACTTGTGAGTCACCAATATATTACAATAACTTGTGAGTCACCAATAGATTACAATAACTTGTGAGTCACCAATAGATTACAATAACGTGTAAGTCACCAATAGATTACAATAACTTGTGAGTCACCAATAGATTACAATAACTTGTGAGTCACCAATAGATTACAATAACTTGTCAGTCCCCAATAGATTACAATAACTTATGAGTCACCAATAGATTACAATAACTTGTCAGTCCCCAATAGATTACAATAACTTGTGAGTCACCAATAGATTACAATACCTTGTGAGTCACCAATAGATTACAATAACTTGTGAGTCACCAATAGATTACAATAACTTGTGAGTCACCAATAGATTACAATATTTTGTGAGTCTATTGTAATCTATTGGTGACTCACAAGTTATTGTAATCTATTGGTGACTCACAAATTATTGTAATCTATTGGTGACTCAAAAGTTATTGTAATCTACTGGTGACTCACAAGTTATTGTAATCTATTGGTGACTCACAAGTTATTGTAATCTATTGGTGACTTACAAGTTATTGTAATCTATTGGTGACTGACAAGTTATTGGAATCTATTGGTGACTCACAAGTTTTTGTAATCTATTGGGGACTGACAAGTTATTGTAATCTATTGGTGACTCACAAGTTATTGTAATCTATTGGTGACTCACAAGTTATTGTAATCTATTTCGGGACTGACAAGTTATTGTAATATATTGGTGACTCACAAGTTATTGTAATCTATTGGTGACTGACAAGTTATTGTAATCTATTGGTGACTGACAAGTTATTGTAATCTATTGGTGACTCACAAGTTATTGTAATCTATTGGTGACTCACAAGTTATTGTAATCTATTGGTGACTCACAAGTTATTGTAATCTATTGGTGACTCACAATTTATTGTATCTATTGGTGACTCACTAGTTATTTTAATCTATTGTTGACTCACAAGTTATTGTAATCTATTGGTGACTCACAAGTTATTGTAATCTATTGGTGACTCACAAGTTATTGTAATCTATTGGTGACTCACAAGTTATTGTAATCTATTGGTGACTCACAAGTTATTGTAATCTATTGGTGACTCACAAGTTATTGTAATCTATTGGTGACTGACAAGTTATTGTAATCTATTGGTGACTCACAAGGTATTGTAATCTATTGGTGACTCACAAAATATTGTAATCTATTGGGGACTGACAAGTTATTGTAATCTATTGGTGACTCACAAGTTATTGTAATCTATTGGTGACTTACAAGTTATTGTAATCTATTCGTGACTTACAAGTTATTGTAATCTATTGGTGACTCACAAGTTATTGTAATCTATTGGTGACTCACAAGTTATTGTAATCTATTGGTGACTCACAAGTTATTGTAATCTATTGGTGACTCACAAGTTATTGTAATCTATTGGTGACTCACAAGTTATTGTAATCTATTTCGGGACTGACAAGTTATTGTAATTTATTGGTGACTCACAAGTTATTGTAATCTATTGGTGACTGACAAGTTATTGTAATCTATTGGTGACTCACAAGTTATTGTAATCTATTGGTGACTCACAAGTTATTGTAATCTATTGGTGACTCACAAGTTATTGTAATCTATTGGTGACTCACAAGTTATTGTAATCTATTGGTGACTCACAAGTTATTGTAATCTATTGGTGACTCACAAGTTATTGTAATCTATTGTGGACTGACAAGTTATTGTAATCTATTGGTGACTCACAAGTTATTGTAATCTATTGGTGACTGACAAAGTTATTGTAATCTATTGGTGACTGACAAGTTATTGTAATCTATTGGTGACTCACAAGTTATTGTAATCTATTGGTGACTCACAAGTTATTGTAATCTATTGGTGACTCACAAGTTATTGTAATCTATTGGTGACTCACAAGTTATTGTAATCTATTGGTGACTCACAAGTTATTGTAATCTATTGGTGACTCACAAGTTATTGTAATCTATTGGTGACTCACAAGTTATTGTAATCTATTGGTGACTCACAAGTTATTGTAATCTATTGGTGACTGACAAGTTATTGTAATCTATTGGTGACTCACAAGTTATTGTAGTCTATTGGTTACTCACAAGTTATTGTATTATATTGGTGACTTACAAGTTATTGTAATCTATTGGTGACTCACAAGTTATTGTAATCTATTGGTGACTTACAAGTTATTGTAATCTATTGGTGAATCACAAGTTATTGTAATCTATTGGTGACTCACAAGTTATTGTAATCTATTGGTCACTCACAATGTATTGTAATCTATTGGTGACTCACACGTTATTGTAATATATTGGTGACTCGCAATTTATTGTAATCTATTGGTGACTCACAAGTTATTGTAATCTATTGGTGACTCACAAGTTATTGTAATCTATTGGTGATTCACAAGTTATTGTAATCTACTGGTGACTCACAAGTTATTGTAATCTATTGGTGACTCACAAGTTATTGTAATCTATTGGTGACTTACAAGTTATTGTAATCTATTGGTGACTGACAAGTTATTGTAATCTATTGGTGACTTACAAGTTATTGTAATATATTGGTGACTTACAAGTTATTTTAATCTATTGGTGACTGACAAGTTATTGTAATCTATTGGTGACTGACAAGTTATTGTAATCTATTGGTGACTCACAAGTTATTGTAATCTATTGGTGACTCACAAGTTATTGTAATCTATTGGTGACTCACAAGTTATTGTAATCTATTGTGGACTGACAAGTTATTGTAATCTATTGGTGACTCACAAGTTATTGTAATCTATTGGTGACTGACAAGTTATTGTAATCTATTGGTGACTCACAAGTTATTGTAATATATTGGTGACTCACAAGTTATTGTAATCTATTGGTGACTCACAAGTTATTGTAATCTATTGGTGACTCACACGTTATTGTAATCTATTGGTGACTCACAAGTTATTGTAATCTATTGGTGACTCACAAGTTATTGTAATCTATTGGTGACTCACAAGTTATTGTAATCTATTGGTGACTCACAAGTTATTGTAATCTATTGGTGACTGACAAGTTATTGTAATCTATTGGTGACTGACAAGTTATTGTAATCTATTGGTGACTGACAAGTTATTGTAATCTATTGGTGACTCACAAGTTATTGTAATCTATTGGTGACTCACAAGTTATTGTAATCTATTGGTGACTCACAAGTTATTGTAATCTATTGGTGACTCACAAGTTATTGTAATCTATTGGTGACTCACAAGTTATTGCATCTATTGGTGACTCACAAGTTATTGTAATCTATTGTGGACTGACAAATTATTGTAATCTATTGGTGACTCACAAGTTATTGTAATCTATTGGTGACTCACAAGTTATTGTAATCTATTGGTGACTCACAAGTTATTGTAATCTATTGGTGACTCACAAGTTATTGTAATCTATTGGTGACTCACAAGTTATTGTAATCTATTGGTGACTCACAAGTTATTGTAATCTATTGGTGACTCACAAGTTATTGTAATCTATTGGTGACTCACAAGTTATTGTAATCTATTGGTGACTCACAAGTTATTGTAATCTATTGGTGACTCACAAGTTATTGTAATCTATTGGTGACTCACAAGTTATTGTAATCTATTGGTGACTCACAAGTTATTGTAATCTATTGGTGACTCACAAGTTATTGTAATCTATTGGTGACTCACAAGTTATTGTAATCTATTGGTGACTCACAAGTTATTGTAATCTATTGGTGACTCACAAGTTATTGTAATCTATTGGTGACTCACAAGTTATTGTAATCTATTGGTGACTCACAAGTTATTGTAATCTATTGGTGACTCACAAGTTATTGTAATCTATTGGTGACTCACAAGTTATTGTAATCTATTGGTGACTCACAAGTTATTGTAATCTATTGGTGACTCACAAGTTATTGTAATCTATTGGTGACTCACAAGTTATTGTAATCTATTGGTGACTCACAAGTTATTGTAATCTATTGGTGACTCACAAGTTATTGTAATCTATTGGTGACTCACAAGTTATTGTAATCTATTGGTGACTCACAAGTTATTGTAATCTATTGGTGACTCACAAGTTATTGTAATCTATTGGTGACTCACAAGTTATTGTAATCTATTGGTGACTCACAAGTTATTGTAATCTATTGGTGACTCACAAGTTATTGTAATCTATTGGTGACTCACAAGTTATTGTAATCTATTGGTGACTGACAAGTTATTGTAATCTATTGGTGACTCACAAGTTATTGTAATCTATTGGTGACTCACAAGTTATTGTAATCTATTGGTGACTCACAAGTTATTGTAATCTATTGGTGACTCACAAGTTATTGTTATCTATAGGTGACTGACAAGTTTTTTATTAATTTATTTTTTTGTGAAAGAAAAAAAGAAAATAATATGCTTGAATTTTAATGTTACATTTAGGTAACTTCCTTTTTAAAATCGCTTTAAACACTGCTGTTCAAACATGTATACAAGTTTAATTGTCCCGCGAAAGGCCATGTGCCACCTAAATGCCACAGTTGTCAAGCGTCTTTTAATAAGTGGAATACCCTTTCTTCGTTACTAAAATAGAATTCTATTTTTTTTACAATTCAAAGTGTCTGTATTTGTTCTTTATTCCTTCTTTAAAAACAGTTGTTAGATCGCCATAATTCTTGAGTGCCCATTAATTACCCAATGTTCCTCTTGTTTGTTCTTTTAGCCTCTGTAGGTACAGAAACGATTAACAATAAAACGTCATCGAATAAATATCGACTTACCTTGTAAACATAATACACAGGCCTGGATTAACCGTTAGGCAAACAAGGCACATGCCAAGGGCACCAAGCATTTAGGGGGCACCACAAGAAAAATGTGTATATTGTCCCGGTAACCGCGTGTAATCGTCATGAAATTAGCATATCACAAATGTAATATTGAATGGCACATTATTCAACCTTGGTCCCATAACTAGAGAGTTAAAATACCTCCCACCTCTTTTTGGATCTCTGCTTTAAGAAGACATTGTTATTACGAATTTGTTGTTTAATATTTATTTCGAAGTTTTAAAACTATTGCAATTGGTATTCTGAAACCAAAAATTTTTAATTTTTAAAATGTGACATACCTGCTTTTTAAATCCCTTATATTAACTTCACCGGCGTCTCTCTCTGTCTGTCTGTCATCATCTCTGTCTTGGGCGGGCGAAAAAACAAAAGTAAAAAATGACCCACTTCCCGTGATCCGATCAAGCTGAAATTAGGCACACGGACCCGTCTCACCTAACAATGCATCGTATCAAAATTTCAGATCGATCGAATGTACCGTAATTAAATTAATGCATTTTTAGTTTATCCTTCTATGAGGTATATAATTCAAATTCATTGTTTGTTATTGTTTTTTTTCCACGTGAAAGTTTGAGTTGACGCGTTGAGGCGATCCATCGACGTACCCGCGTGCTTTTGTTTACATTTTACGTGTCACGCTGAGCTCGGTCAAGCGAACCGGTGACCAGACTTTTCCCCCTCTACCCAGGGTTATGAAGCAAAGTTGAGTTACGACAGATTCAGTCTGTAAATATTTGTAAATACTTTTAGTTATGTCACATATATAAGGGATTTATAGTCAAAAACTTTGTATTTACGGGTTTCTTTTATTAAATCCCTTATATTAACTTCACCGCCGTCTCGTCATCTCTCTCTCTGTCTGTCTTGGGCGGGCGGGCGGACGGAAAAACAAAAAGTAAAAAATGACCCACTTCCCGTGCGCCGATCGAGCTAAAATTTGGCACACGGACCCGTCTCACCTAACGATGCATCGTGTCAAAATTTCAGATCGATCGATCGTACCGTAATTAAATTAATGCATTTTTAGTTTATCCTTATATGAGGAATGTAATTCAAATTCACTGTTTGTTATTGTTTTTTTTCCCACGTGAATGTTTAAGTTGACGCGACCCTTCGAAGTACCGCGTGCTTTTGTTTACATTTTACGTGTCATGCTGAGCTCAGACAACCACCCTAGGGTTATGAAGCAAAGTTGAGTTAAGAGTTTGAAAATACTGTTAGTTATGTCTCATATATAAGGGATTTATAGTCAAAAACTTTGTTTTTACGGGTTTGTTTTATTAACCACGTTTTATTAACTCGCTTTCGTTCCTGTGGCATTGTATCATTGTTGGTTTGTTGGTTTGTCCAAGATTTTTTCAAATATGCCAACGTAAAATTGAACCACTTCTGATGGTCCTAGAGATCTGAAAATTGTACCACAGATAGCTCTTGGATGACAATGCATTACATTAAAATTTCAGATGGATCAAATATACCGTTATTAAATTATTGAACTTTTTAGTTTATCTATAGTCTATATATAAGCATCTGTACCGTCGGCTTTTGTTGACAACCGTGAGTTCCCCCCGTGACCACATCACAATGTTTTTAAAACGTTGGGCGGGCGCTTGTGAGGTGTTTGGTAAAATAAATAGAGGTAAAAATATTGTTAAAAACCAAGTTTTTATTAGTGGACTAAAAATAATAAAATAAATAAAGGTAAAAAAAAATGATTTTTAAAAACCACGTTTTTACAAGTGGACTAAAAAGAAAAAAATAATTTAAAACTTGTAAGTTCAAGTACTTCGATTTAATATGACTAAAACGTGGGGCGGGTGTTTGGTATAAAAATTAAAGATTTCTAATTTAGAAGGCAAAATTTACAATTTAAAGTGGCAAGTCACTTGTCTTCGGTCCATACATTAAGGGAATAAGTGTCAGTTATGTGTAAAGATTCTCTTACTAAGGATTAAAACTAAGCCTTATAAGGCTGTCCTTTCTGTAACATAATACAGCAAAGAAAACAACTTATTTGATAAATATCTCCGTTTTTTATTCGTACGCATCTTTTCATTGGAAAAGTTTTATTTACACACATTATAGCAATACGAGCAACAAAGCCCGTCCAAGGACGTTCAGCCAACGCTCAATGGCATGTTGTAACTCCCATCCAACAGCCGTCTAGACTATAAATCCTTTATGTACGAGACGTAACTAAAAGAATCTTCATAATAATACGCAGCGCAAGACCATCCAAAAATACAAAATTGTAGTTAGGGGCCGTCCATAAATGACGTCACGCACCTAGGGGTTGGGGGAGGGGGGTCACTCTTTTGTGACGAGGGGGAGGGAGGGGGGTTGAAGAAATGTGACGTCACATCAAAAGGGTAACTTTAAATAAAACTTCCACTGAAATATTTGGTCGCTTACAATTTATTTAATGACTTAAATTTTTTTTTATAATTTAAAGAAAAAATATTTTTTAAAAAACATCAGTGCTTCTCAATGTGCCAGTCGGTAGGCCATCAGACGCTGGTTGGAGACTAGACATTTGAACAGCTGTCAATATAATATGGAGACTAGACATTTGAACAGCTGTCAATATAATATGGAGACTAGACATTTGAACAGCTGACAAATGTATTCTGCTATGCAAGAAATAAAAAATAAAAAACTTTTTGTTTACGTATCAACGTCTAAATATAAATAATAATAATAATAATAATAATAATAATACGAGGGAAAAGGATGTAACAAAAGAATATAAAATAATTAATAAATTGGAAAATAAAAATATTAGAAATATTTTCTTAAATTTTAATAGAATTTTAATCGATCAAAATAATTTTAATGGATTAAATTATAACCCATTAATCCATTAATTAATCGTTAATTTCCGCAGCTCTATTATAAGAAACCTATTTCTTTTACTAGATGTTTCATTATTAGGTGTTTTTTTCTTTTGTCCGGATACAAAGCTCGAAATCTATATTTTGTTAATATTGTTAAGCAAGCATAAAATCTACACAACATTTTGAATGTAGCTATTTTGTAAAGTTCTTACAAAAGAATCTTATAATTATTCTTAGGAATATTGTTATAATGTGTTTAAGTAAAACTAACCTAATATCACGATGAGCTTGTAGCGAAACAACAAACGGAGATATCTATCAAATATAAGGTGTGTTACGTCATTGGCTGTAACGACTCTTACAGTCTGGTTTCTAATATTGGTAAGACCACAAGACAGGCTAAAACTCAACACCAATCATGAATATATACAAGTTTAATATCTATCTCTCTACAATGTACGTCTTCTCACTACAACATCTATGGGGCCGTCCATAAAGTACAAAACGCTATTTTTGAACATTTTTAGCTCCCGCTTCCGCCCTGTCACAAACTGTCACAAATCTCAGACCCCCCCCCCTTAAAGTACGTTACACTTTCGAACAAATTTTTTTTTATTAAAAAAATAATTAAAATTTAAAATAAAACACCGTGACGACACACATGGCCAGAAACCACCCTCCCCCTGTCACAAACTGTCACATTTTCTTACAACCCCTTCCCCCTCTGGAGCGTGACGTACTTTATTGACGGCCCCTATGGTGCAACTCTCTATCTTGATTTCCTAATATATATAAGTATATATCTATCTCTCTACATCTATTTGGTGGGCCACTTTGATGGGTGAATGCTCGGCTCCCTCATTTGGGCCACTTTGATGAGTCCCCACATTGCTCGGCTCTCTAAGTTGAACCACTTTGATGAGTCCCTATGTAAAGGAGCCGTGGTGTTACCACGGTTGTAGCGGCTTGAAGCAGTAAATTCCATTGGTATTTTGTCACTTCAGTACATGGAAGGCATGGGGTATTTATGAATATCCGAATTTTGTAAGAAACTAGATGTAAATAATGATTAGTTTGAAACACGACATTTTATATTAACATCGTATCCCTAATAATAGGGATCGAGTTCAAGTGACATTCCACTTGGATAAATACATCCAACCACAAACATACCCATAGCGGCGACTTATCATATAGATATGTTATATCTTAAAGTAAATATATGCATTTTTTCGTTTACTTAATTTCCAATGAACATAATTTTAAAATAGGTTTCGTTACCCAAAATTTTATATTTCTACACATTTTTTGCATGTCATACAAAGACATATTTAATCAGCACACATGGTTAGTACCAGTTCTCAAATAGAAGTCAATTGTAGTTTAATAAAATTTTAATATAAGATGCTCTCATTTATCATCTCTTCTAAGTGTATCAAGTAAAATGTCATTTTAAATACGTCAGCACTGGTGCTTTGTGGTATGAAGGAAAGTACAATTTTGTTGCACGTCCTTTATGACAACGCAAGAATTGTTCCTGTTCTTCTGCGATTTTAAATTTTTGTGCAACTATTACATTGACATTATAATTGTATTGTATAGTTATATTTTCACTAGCGTATCAACCGTCAAAAATGACGAAAGTTTTCAAAATAAATACACATCAGATTAAAAAATAACGTAATATAGAACTTTATTTTCTTTTCTTTATTTTTATTTGATTAATTTATTATCATATTGAACAATTTTATGCGGAACGTTTGAAAAGAGTTATATTTGGTGCAGTAATTTTTGGTGCGCACTATAAAACCTAACAGTTTTACATCCAAGAAGCATTACACCCATTACGGGAATTATGTATGTTGATGATAGACTAAACACACACACTAACAAACACACATGTTTTAATAAGTTATACTAACCAAAATAGAGTAAGGCATATTATCTATAGCATAAATTATATATATATATATATATATATATATATATATATATATATATATATATATAATGAATGCATTAGATATATCTTGATAGAAAATGAATGCATTAATGATTATTAGTGAGATAGAAATTAAATGTAAGTCTACATTAGTTCAGGAATTAAATACTTTATATTTCTTACAATCAATTTAATGTATACCAAGAAAGTAAAGGGTATGAAAAAATTATAACTTATTTGACACTTTTATTTTGTATATGATTTTAATGTTCAAAATTGAATTTGTTTAAAAGTCAATTGTTCAATGCATCATTATAAGTGATACTTTATCATCTAAATTCTAAATACTAGAAGAGTTCCTTATGACTGCAGTTAGTTTAAAAAACACACATTAGTGTCTCCCGATTGCAACAAGTAATCTCATCAAAGACTAATTAAATTATTCACTATTAAATCACAACACACCACACACTCGTCATATACAATCTAACCACATGAAATACACCCGGATCTTTCTTAGAGATTAGATGGCAGTAGGCTAATGAAATGGTAAATGTCAGTGTAATATTCTACTAGCCGATATATTAAAATATACATGATGATGTCATCATTTGTACTCATGTAATAAAGTCATTGAAATAGTGTTACCGAAAAGGTTTGGTAACGCTACTTGGACTATGATGTAATGCTATCGAGTTATTCAAAAAGTTCTGCTGTCGCAAATATGTCATATTGAACACAAATATTGATGTACTGCTATCGATGCATTTGTTGTGTGCTGTAGAAACAAACATGTCCTATATCCTAATCACTGATGTACTGCTACCAATGTCCTATATCCCAATTATTGATGTAGTCCTACCAATTGGCGACGAGGTAAATTTCTAATCAGAATCCACGAACATCTTCGTCAAATATAATCCAAATATCTTTGGATAAGAAGATATATGATCTACAAGGATTGATAAGTATTGAAAACGGATTTTAATTAATTCGATTACTTAAATCAAGATTTAAATCTAAATCTAACGAGGAGACAAAATTTACAACATGGCTTTCGCACAGCTACCAGCCTACCCTCAATTCGATACGAAGTCAGAAGGTGTGGCTACTCGATGGCACAAGTGGGTGTCGAGGCTAACAAATAACTTGTTTGTGGCATACCATGTCACCGATGAAAGCAGAAAAAAAGCTCTCCTACTAACATATGCAGGTAATGATCTTAATGATATAGTTGAATCACTACCGGACTCGGAAACAACTCCAACACCGGATGAATCAGTGTTTGATAAGCTCATTCAAGCATTGAATAGTTACTTTAATCCAAGAGTAAACAAAGAGATTCAAAGATATGCTTTTAGACAGCTCCACCAACAAACTGATGAAATAGAAACATTTTACACTGAGCTAAAGCAGCTAGCACCATCGTGTGAGTTCCATAGTCCTGACGAAGAGATAAAGTCACAACTAATAGCTGGTTGTAAATCATCCAAGGTACGGGAAAAAGGATTAAACAATCCTAACATTTTGTTGACAGACTTGTTACAGTTTGCCAGAACCTGTGAAATTACGCAAAAACATGCAAAACAGGTAGAAGGAAATAATTCATCTCTTCATAAAATTAGATCTACTCCTAGTTCCACTAATACTAATAACAGTCAACCCAAACAATACAATTATAGATCTACGCCAAAACGAAACAGAGTTCCTATCTCTAAATGTAAGAATTGTGGAAGAGCATGGCCCCATGAAGGTGGTCAGAAGTATTGTCCAGCTTTCAATAAACAATGCAGAGCATGTGGCAAGAACAACCACTTAGCAATAGTTTGCAACAGTGCAGCCAGACCAGCATTTCAACCGAAACGCACCACACACCAGAAATAACTTTTTAAAAAGCATGTCAGAAACGTGAATGACACTTTAGAAGAAAACTACGTGTTCATGTCCACTACCCAAAGCACATGTCTACCTTTATTTGATGTTACCATCAATGGGAGCATGATACAAGTATTAGCTGATTCTGGAGCAAGCATCAACATTCTGCCAGAACATGTATTTAAAAAGCTAACTCCCAAACCTCATCTGAATAGTAGCAAAACCAAGATATTTCCATTCTCATCAAGTCAACCACTAGATGTTATAGGGAAATTCAATGCATCAATATCACACAAGAACATTGACATATCTGCCGATTTCCTTGTCGTGAAAACAAAAGAAATACCAATCATTGGTTGGAAAACTTGTCTTGAGCTTCAACTTTTTCAGAAAGTGACTGCAGTGAGCAACTGTGAAATTTCTGCACAGTTCCCAGACATATTTACAGGACTAGGCAAGCTGAAAGATCATTCAGTAAAACTTCATATTGATGAGACAGTCCTACCAGTTGCGCAACGCTACAGAAGAATACCATTCCATATGCGAAAACAGTTAGAAAATTATCTCAAGAAAGAAGAAAGCATGGGTGTTATTGAAAAAGCTACAGGAGCAACACCATGGGTATCACCAATTGTCATTGTTCCTAAACCTAAAAGTCCAGACCAGATCCGTGTATGTGTTGACATGAGAGCACCTAATACAGCTATCAAACGAGAACGTCACAACATGCCAACTTTAGACGAACTCTCAACAACGCTTTCTGGATCAAAAATTTTCAGCAAACTAGACTTAAATCAAGGCTACAACCAAATCGAACTGGATGAAGAATCTAGATACATTACAACTTTTGCTACACACAAAGGTTTGTACAGATTCAAAAGACTAAGTTTTGGAGTAAACAGTGCTGCTGAGATTTTTCAGGAATCCATCCGACAAGCTTTAAATGGTCTAAATGGAGTTATCAACTTTAGTGATGACATCCTGGTATATGGACGAAACAAAGCAGATCATGACAGTAATCTTAAAAATGTATTTCAGAGACTGCGAGAGAAGAACTTGACCCTAAATGCAAATTTTAATAAGTGAAAGTTTAGACAGGATTCAATAGAATTTCTTGGTCATATCTTCACTGCAGAAGGCATGAATCCATGTCCCAACAAACTTCAAGACATTATAAATATACAACCACCAAAGACAATCAGTGAAGTGAGAAGTCTCATAGGCATGATGAACTTCTGTGGATCACGATTCGTTCCTGATTATGCTACATTAACTCATGATCTGAGACAGCTAACGCAGAAGAATAGTGTTTTCAAGTGGACAAGAAAACATGACAAGATACTTCAAACATTGAAAGAAAAAGTTAAAACCTCTGCAAATCTAGCCTACTTTGATCCATCAAAAGAGACTCAAATATTTGTAGATGCAAGTCCAGTTGGGCATCTTCCGCTATCTTAACACAGAGCATTCAAAATCAGCATCCCCCAAACAGTTCAGTACGCTAGTTGAGCTCTCACACCAACTGAACAAAGATACTCTCAGACTGAGAGAGGAAGCACTTGCAGTTACTTGGTCATGTGAACATTTTTCATATTTATCTATATGGCTCTCCATTATTCACTATCTACACTGATCACAAGCCATTAGTTACACTTTTTGAAATCCTAAGACCTCAACTTCCAGCAAGTAATTGAGAGATGGGTGATGAGATGCCAAAGCTTACAACATGAAAATCAAGTACCAAATTGGTAAAGACAATCCTGCTGATTATATGAGTAGACATCTCCGCTCATCTATGCGCCAAGTACAAGGGAAGAGAAAATTGCTGAAGAATATATCCAGTATTTAAACTGACAATGCTATACCAAAGGCTTATGACATTACAACAAGTTTCTGATGAGACTGCTAAAGATCCTACTTTGCAAGCCGTCATCAAATCACTTGAAACAGGACAATGGTACAGACATACCACATCTGTCCCAGTTGAAGAAATAAGAACATTTGATACACTCAAGCAATGTGCACGAGAATTGACAGTTACTCAAGATGGAATTATTCTCAAGTCCAAACAAATTGTCCTACCGACATCAATACAGAAACAAGCTGTTGATTTAGCACACAGTGGACACCAAGGGCAAACAAAGACTCTAGCTTTGCTGACGTGAGAAAGTTTGGTTCCAAGGCATGAATGCCGCAGTTGAGAAAAAGGTTAAAACTGCCGAGTTTGTCAAGTTGCTACATATCAAGTCATTAGGCAAAATGATGCCAGAGCAAAAGCTACCATGAAGCACTAAGCTGACAAAAAAACATTACATAAAACCTTCAAATATTCAAACCGGAGATAATTGTGCTAGTCAAAGACACAAGATCTATTCGACCATTAACTCCTTATGAACCAATACCTTATACTGTTACACACAAGAAAGGTACTATGGTTACTGCTCAAAGAAATGACAAAATCATCACGAGAAACAGCAGCTTCTTCAAACAGTCACCACGAGCGCCCACATCAGCTGACCTAATCGAAGAAGAAGAACTTTCTACTGAACCAACAGTCGACATCCCAGATGAGACTACAGTCGAGCCTGTCCCCGCAGCTGACGTCGATTTACCTAACCATCAATTACAGCGTCCCAGAAGAACTCGAAAGATGCCAGATCGGTATAGAGACTACCACATGAGCTAATTAATCACTACTCTATTAGTGAAAAGAAAAATCGAGCACGTTCATCGTTTTAATCGTTCGTTTCTCGATGGGCATCACAAAGATAACAACCAAGAATGCCCCAACGTTTTAACAAGACTAAAGCTCGTTAATGTCTTGTCATCTTTATTTTTTTATAGATCTAATTGATCTTCAACTTTTGTGTAATGGTATGATAATGCCATTCAAGATAAATCGTTTCATCGAAAAGTGTTATACATAATCATTAATAATTAATGTTAAATCAGAAGAAATAAACATATTTGTCTGTAAGGAAGATAAGTATGAAGACATAAATCAGTTCATTTTTAAGTCAGTAATATTTAAATATCATTTAAGTGAATGAATCAAGATACAATAGTCTTCAATTAATCCATAAAGAAACAGTTGGTTACTTTATCAAGAACACCACACAAGTTTAAAAGACTTTTAATTTTAAGCATTAATTAAACTTTATATTATCTGAAATAACAATTGGACATTTTATCAAGAATAGACACCAAGTCCTAAACACATTTAAGTTTAATTTTTATAAATGACATTTAGATAATGTATCTTATTTTGTATCTGAATTGTCACATCTTTGCTTAATTTTAAATTCTCCTCACTGCAAGGTAATAATATTAATCAATAGTTCTTTAAGATCATTCTATGTTAAACTTGTATTTCAATTATCAATTGATATGATTTCATATCCGAGAAAAGGAGGAATGTAATAAGGTAAATAACTCTTGATGCTAGATTGTATGAAATGATTATTGTATGAGTTGTTGTTCTTGGATAGAGACCAGAGGTTAATAAAATAATAAGACATATTTCATCATGGCTGGAGTTTTGTTTAAATACATTACACCAATGTCTTATATCCCAATCACTAATTTACTGCTACCAATGTCCTATATCCCAATCATTGATGTAGTGCTACCAATGTCCTATATCCCAATCATTGATGTAGTGCTACCAATGTCCTATATCCCAATCATTGATGTAGTGCTACCAATGTCCTATATCCCAAACATTGATGTGCTACTACTAATGTCCTATATCCCAATCATTGATGTAGTGCTACAAATGTATCATATACCAATCATTGATGTAGTGCTACCAATTTCCTATATCCCAATCATTGATGAAGTGCTACCAATGTCCTACATCCAAATAATTGATGTAGTGCTACGAATGTCCTATATCCCAATCATTGATGTAATGCTACCAATGTCCTATATCCTAATCACTGATGTACTGCTACCAATGTCCTATATCCCAATTATTGATGTAGTCCTACCAATGTCTTATATCCCAATCACTAATTTACTGCTACCAATGTCCTATATCCAAATCATTGATGTAGTGCTACCAATGTCCTATATCCCAATCATTGATGTAGTGCTACCAATGTCCTATATCCAATCATTGATGTAGTGCTACCAATGTCCTATATCCCAAACATTGATGTGCTACTACTAATGTCCTATATCCCAATCATTGATGTAGTGCTACAAATGTATCATATACCAATCATTGATGAAGTGCTACCAATGTCCTACATCCAAATAATTGATGTAGTGCTACGAAAGTCCTATATCCCAATCATTGATGTAGTGCTACTAATGTCCTATATCCCAATCACTGATGTAGTGCTACCAATGTCTTATATCCCAATCATTGACGTAGTGCTACCAATGTCCTATATCCCAATCATTGATGTAGTGCTAGTACAGTGCTACCAATGTCCTATATCCCAATCATTGGTGTAGTGCTACCAATTTCCTATATCCCAATCATTGTGGTAGTGCTACCAATGTCCCATATCCCAATCATTGATGTAGTGCTACCAATGTCCTATATCCCAATCATTGATGTAGTGCTACCAATGTCCTATATCCCCAATCATTGAAGTAGTGCTACCAATGTCCTATATCCAAATCATTGATGTACTGCTACCGATTCATTATTTGTGTGCTGTAGAAACAATATTTGCCAAAGACCTGAACCATTTATCGGACATGGTTCAGGAGGAGTTATTGTTCAAAGCTCAGACAGGCCGGACATTTCAAATATATAAACGCAATTTTTCTCAAGGCAAATTTGCATTAAAAATAAGAAAATTGTAAGACAAAGAGAGAAACATTAAATCTCATTATCTCATATCTGTATTGAACAACTTGCGGCTGAAGTTCAAGCGAGTTATTTTGGTTAAGTATGTTTTGTCCCAATACTTCATTTGGAGCGGTGCGCCTTCAAACCATTTATTGTCAAATAATGATGCGTACATTTTAGTGTCGCATCTTAAATTTAACCGTATAATTAAATTTTAATACTGCAATAATAACATTCATATTTTACTTGGCTTTGCGGTACAAGGTACTGACTTTTTTACGGGAACTTTCTTTATATTATAGATAGGCTAGAAATATTTCATTATTTGTCACCCGTTCTATGGGATTATTTTTTTATACGTGGGAATGACAGAGATAATTTTTATATGTTTTTATATAACTCTGAATTAAATTTTGTAAATATCATTATCTAATTAGTAATTAGTGAGTAAATTGTATATGGAAAGTAATTGGTGCAAGTCAAACAAACCTACACGTATAGTAAAGTTTAGCACTTAAACTGTTTTTGTCGTAAATTTTTGTGTTTACTATATCTAATATATTTATTTAATGCTTAATATCTATATATATAGACCTGCAATTCAATACTTTTCCTGACACTGTATTAAATCGATATTGTTTCATGTATATATAATATTGCATAAATCGTCAATGTTTATTTTTTATAATAATTGATCAATTAATTTTTTTTATACCAAAAAATGTCTACTCCATAAATCACAAATCAAGATTTCTGCAACTTAAATTTTATTAGCACATTTCTTTAAATTTACAGTATTAAAGTGCAGTATCAATGCTCTTAACATGCATGTAAAGACCTAGGACCATTGCTGTAATTTTTTGTTTTAGCAATTTAAACAAATTTACAATTAAAACTTTGCCATGTGCTTTATGAAGAATAGGGGACCCAAACTGAATTGCATTCTTTAAAAAAAAATTATACTATTTACTTTTTATGCCATAAATATCGTCAATTTAAATCGTTTAATAATGAGACAAATATATAAAAATTTAAATATCGTCTTCAAATGAAAACAGGGGCAATGGGGTAAGTAATGTGGTAAATAATGGGGTAAATAATGGGGTAAGTAATGTGGTAAATAATGGGGTAAGTAATGGGGTAAATAATGGGGTAAGTAATGTGGTAAATAATGGGGTAAGTAATGGGGTAAATAATGGGGTAAGTAATGGGTGTAAGGAATGTGGTAAATAATGAGGTAAGTAATGGGGTAAGTAATGGGGTAAGTAATGGCGTAAGTAATGGGGTAAGTAATAGGGTAAGTAATGGGGTAAGTAATGGGATAAATAATGTGGTAAATAATTGATTGGGTAAGTAATGGGGTAAATAATGTGGTAAGTAATGGGGTAAGTAATGGGGTAAGTAATGGGGTAAATAATGGGGTAAGTAATGGGGAAAGTAATGGGATAAGTAATGGGGTAAGTAATGGGGTAATACGTTGTTAAATTAAAGATGCTGTTACAAATATTGTATTTCTATTGTGTTACTTCACATTTTCGGAAATTTGTATGCTTCTTGAGCAACGAGGGTGGTAAAGATCTTTTTGAAAAAAAGTTGAAATTATGTTTATATAGTACAGGTGGAAATAAATTGTAAATTTTAGTTTTATTTTCATCAAAATTCATTATTTAACATTTGAAATTATGTATCGAATTCAATATCACATGTCAATTCTTTTGTAGTCGGGGTAAGAAATACTTGTCATTGTTCGATTGCAACAGACGATTAAATCTGTACAAAATGGGGCGCTTATAATTTCTTAACGATAATAGAAGCAAAAACTGGAAAAAGGGCGGATGGGGTAGAATTAAATTAGACTTGCTCATGGATAGTACAAAGAAAAGGGACAAAGAACGGACACTAACTAAAGTACGAAGAAATCAGAACAACGTGAATGAATGTCGGGGGGGGGGTGCATTGCTGTCGTAGTGATGATTGGGAGACTTAAAGTTAAAAACAGATTTAAGGAAAGAAAAAAAAATCATGGCTGTGTTTCCGGATTTTATTGGGCTTCATTTATTCTTTACTATTACCATTCAGATGTGCTCTACATTACCATTCAGATGTGCTCTGCATTACCATTCAGATGTGCTCTACATTACCATTCAGATGTGCTCTACATTACCATTCAGATGTGCTCTACATTACCATTCAGATGTGCTCTACATTACCATTCAGATGTGCTCTACATTACCATTCAGATGTGCTCTACATTACCATTCAGATGTGCTCTACATTACCATTCAGATGTGCTCTACATTACCATACAGATGTGCTCTACATTACCATTCAGATGTGCTCTACATTAACATACAGATGTGCTCTACATTACCATTCAGATATTATCTACATTACCATACAGATGTGCTCTTCATTACAATACAGATGTGCTTTACATTACCATACAGAGGTGCTCTACATTACCATATAGACGTGCTCTACATTACCATACAGATGTGCTCTACATTACCATACAGATGTGCTCTACATTACCATACTGATATGATCTACATTACCATACAGATGTGCTCTACATTACCATACAGATGTGCTCTACATTACCATACAGCTGTGCACTACATTACCATTCAGATGTGCTCTACATTACCATTCAGATGTGCTCTACATTACCATACAGATGTGCTCTGCATTACCATACAGATGTACTCTATATTACCATACAGATATGCTCTGCATTACCATTCAGATGTGCTCTACATTACCATTCAGATGTGCTCTACATTACCATTCAGATGTGCTCTATATTACCATACAGATGTGCTCTACATTACCATACAGATGTGCTCTGCTTTACCATACAGATGTGCTCTACATTACCATACAGATGTGCTCTACATTACCATACAGATGTGCTCTACTTTACCATACAGATGTGCTCTACATTACCATACAGATGTGCTCTGCTTTACCATACAGTTGTGCTCTACATTACCATACAGATGTGCTCTACATTACCATACAGATATGCTCTACATTACCATTCAGATGTGCTCTACATTACCATATAGATGTGCTCTGCTTTACCATACAGATGTGATCTACATTACCATACAGATGTGCTCTACATTACCATACAGATGTGCTCTACATTACCATTCAGATGTGCTCTACATTACCAATCAGATGTGCTCTACATTACCATTCAGATGTGCTCTACATTACCATTCAGATGTTTTCTACATTACCATTCCGATGTGCTCTACATTACCATTCAGATGTGCTCTACATTACCATTCAGATGTGCTCTACATTACCATTCAGATGTGCTCTACATTACCATTCAGGTGTACTCTATATTACCATTCGGATGTGCTCTACATTACCATTCAGATGTGCTCTACATTACCATTCAGATGTGCTCTACATTACCATTCAGATGTGCTCTATATTACCATACAGATGTGCTCTACATTACCATTCAGATGTGCTCTACATTACCATTCAGATGTGCTCTACATTACCATTCAGATGTGCTCTACATTACCATTCAGATGTGCTCTACATTACCATTCAGATGTGCTCTACATTACCATTCAGATGTACTCTACATTACCATTCAGATGTGCTCTACATTACCATACAGATGTGCTCTACATTACCATAGAGATGTGCTCTACATCAGAGGCGTCACTAGGGTTGGTGTCAGTCGGGGCGGTAGCTCATGGTGTTACCCCCTAACGACTTAATCGATAGAACTACTCCGAGGCTTCCAGCGCCAAATAACGGGGAACATTTTACGTTTTGGTGTCACCCCTTGTGATGTTGTCAACATTTGTGGTCAGCACCCCTCTAGTGACGCCACTGCATAATGTCACTTACTAATTATTTTTGTGACGTTGTGACCCGTAAAATAGCACCAACGAAAGAGCGCATTTATTTAAAGTTTAAGTCTTGTCTGTCATACTTTAAAAGCATTTGTTAATTTTTAATTTAAATTCGTCTAACTTTTTAAAGTGTCAGATATTTAATTGTAATTTTGCTTACTTTTGGAACTTTCAAAATTGAAGTAAATCATTATTGAGGAGTTATTTAAGCCGGAAAATGTATAACGTGACATTTTGACTAATTTTGCATTTAACATATTTCATTGTATTTCGTAATTTTTTTCTAGGTGACCAAAAATTATCGTCTCTTTTATTGAGATAAAATCTTACACGGCAAAATTTTAGATTTTGGTGTCACCACCATTGATGGTGTCATCCGGGGCGGCCCGCCCCCTCCGCATCCCCCTATTGACGCCACTGCGATACATTACCATAAAGATGTGCTCTACAGTACCATACAGATGTGCTCTGAATTACCATACAGATGTGCTCTACATTACCATACAGGTGTGCTCTACATTACCATACAGAAGTGCTCTTCATTACCATACAGATGTGCTCTACATTACCATTCAGATGTGCTCTACATTACCATACAGATGTGCTCTACAATACCATACAGATGTGTTCTACATTACCATACAGATGTGATCTACATTACCATTCAGAATTGCTCAACATTACACTTCGGATGTGCTCTACATTACCATACAGATGTGCTCTACATTACCATACAGATGTGCTCTTCATTACAATACAGATGTGCTTTACATTACCATACAGATGTGCTCTACATTACCATACTGATATGATCTACATTACCATACAGATGTGCTCTACATTAGCATACAGATGTGCTCTACATTACCATACAGCTTAGCACTACATTACATTTCAGATGTGCTCTACATTACCATTCAGATGTGCAACGAGGGTGGTAAAGATCTTTTTGAAAAAAAGTTGAAATTATGTTTATATGGTACAGGTGGAAATAAAATTGTAAATTTTAGTTTTATTTTCATCAAAATTCATTATTTAACATTTGAAATTATGTATCGAATTCAATATCACATGTCAATTCTTTTGTAGTCGGGGTAAGAAATACTTGTCATTGTTCGATTGCAACAGACGATTAAATCTGTACAAAATGGGGCGCTTATAATTTCTTAACGATAATAGAAGCAAAAACTGGAAAAAGGGCGGATGGGGTAGAATTAAATTAGACTTGCTCATGGATAGTACAAAGAAAAGGGACAAAGAACGGACACTAACTAAAGTACGAAGAAATCAGAACAACGTGAATGAATGTCAAGGGGGGGGTGCATTGCTGTCGTAGTGATGATTGGGAGACTTAAAGTTAAAAATAGATTTAAGGAAAGAAAAAAAAATCATGGCTGTGTTTCCGGATTTTATTGGGCTTCATTTATTCTTTACTATTACCATTCAGATGTGCTCTACATTACCATTCAGATGTGCTCTGCATTACCATTCAGATGTGCTCTACATTACCATTCAGATGTGCTCTACATTACCATACAGATGTGCTCTACATTACCATACAGATGTGCTCTACATTACCATTCAGATGTGCTCTACATTACCATTCAGATGTGCTCTACATTACCATACAGATGTGCTCTACATTACAATTCAGATGTGCTCTACATTACCATACAGATGTGCTCTACATTACCATACAGACGTGCTCTACATTACCATACAGATGTGCTCTACATTACCATACAGATGTGCTCTACATTACCATACTGATATAATCTACATTACCATACAGATGTGCTCTACATTACCATACAGATGTGCTCTACATTACCACACAGCTGTGCACTACATTACCATTCAGATGTGCTCTACATTACCATTCAGATGTGCTCTGCTTTACCATACAGATGTGCTCTACATTACCATACAGATGTGCTCTACATTACCATACAGATGTGCTCTACTTTACCATACAGATGTGCTCTACATTACCATACAGATGTGCTCTGCTTTACCATACAGATGTGCTCTACATTACCATACAGATGTGCTCTACATTACCATACAGATGTGCTCTACATTACCATTCAGATGTGCTCTACATTACCATTCAGATGTGCTCTACATTACCATTCAGATGTGCTCTACATTACCATTCAGATATTTTCTACATTACCATTCAGATGTTGTCACATAGCCGAGTGGGCGTGACCTTATTAACTCTGTTTCACAATAAATCTATGAGGCACTGTTTGAATAATACAACTTTTAATCACAACTTCTATTTACATTAATTTACATCAGGAATATCTCACGTCCGTAAAATGGAACCATGCACTCAGTCGCCATGTTTAATTCACCCCCTGTCATGTGACCGGAGACTATTTATAGTTACCTCCCTCACGTGACACTACCCCCATGCAAACAAAAAATGTTTATGCAATATATAACATTTTCTATCTCAATACAATTCCTTTAAGTTGTATGTCAATCTGACATCTTTAACTTTCTTATAATAGCTATTAAAAAGTATCTAATAATCCACTCATAGTCTTTTTAATAACTGAAAAATATCGTCACACATAAATTTAAATATTAATAAAAAATCATCCTGAAAATAGATTAACATATAAGCCATCAATAAGAAATCTTTATACAATATAATCAATGATGCTTATGTCTCTTTGCCAACTATGTTGTATTCTCTGGTACAACACCTAATACCTGTTAGATAATCAATTTGCTATCAAGATTCATAATCATAATAATATGAGTTCAGAAAAAATCTGAAATAACAATATGTGTGAAGACATCACTAGTCTGTTTGCACTGAAATTATAGATATGAACTTTTAATATAATTGTAATATTGTTACATTGAAATTAAATTGAAATGTATTTTATTAGTCATAATATTTACTATTAGGTATATCCTCCAGTGGAATTTATAAATCACTTCTTGTCCTGTATCATGTATCCAATTATTTTTGAATTCACATAATGTCCGTGTTTGAAATCATTCTGCTTAAAATGTCTGCAAGCACATTGTCTTTTCCTTTGACAGATTTGATATTGAATTTGTAATCCGCTAATAGAATTGCCAATCTGTTGATCTTTGCGTTGCTTATTCTCTTTTTATTGAATGCCACAAGTGGTTTGTGGTCTGTAAGTAACGTGAATGTTTTGCCCAAAAGGTATTTTTGTAGCTTTTGTAGAGCCCACACTATGGCCAGGCATTCTCTTTCTATGGTGCTGTAATTGCGTTCTGGTTTTGTCAGGTTTCTGCTTAGGTATTGGATTGGGTGCAGAATACCTTCATCTTCTTGCATCAGGCAGGCTCCTACAGCAATAGATGATGCATCAGTAGCAACGACGAAAGGTTTGTCCCATTGAGGTGCTAGCAAGATGGGTTTCTTTCTAAATGCTTCCTGAATGTTCTGCAATGCGCTGAGGCAATCTCCTAAAAATTGGAATCTTCGAATATCTGTGTTTTTTGTAAGTTCTGTTAATGGGTAAACAATTTCTGCATACTTTGGAATAAAAGGTCTGTAAAAGTTACATAGTCCCAGCAGGGCTTGTACTTGTTTCTTAGATTTTGGGATTGCCAGGTTAAATATCTTGTTTTCATTATCTGTAGTAGGAGTGACAGCACCACCTCCTATTCTGTATCCCAAAAAGTCAATATTTTTCTTTCCAATATTGATCTTTTCTGGTGAGATTGTCACATTATGATTTTTAAGTCTATCCAGTACAGCTTCAAGTGTATGGATATGTGTTTCCCAATCTGTAGTGTGGATGCATATGTCATCGACATAATGCACCACATTTGGAATGCCTTCTAACATCACTTTCATGAATCTGCTGAAAGTGGCTGTGCTGTTTACAAGTCCAAATGGCATAACCATCCATTCATATATTTCATCTAAAGCAACAAATGCTGTGTATTTGATTGAAGTAGGATCCATGTTTATTTGGCAAAATCCTCTATTTAGGTCAAAGGTGGTGAATATTTTAGAATTTCCAATACTATCAACAATGTCTCTCGGGTCTCCAATGGGTTCATGGTCCAATTTTGTAATGTTGTTCAATTGTCTATAGTCGCAGCATAGTCAAATCTTTCCATTTTTCTTTTTGACTATTACAGTTGGTGATGTGTAGTTGGCTTCAACTGCTTTTTGTATTTTATTTTCTCTCAATAAATAATCAATTTCTTGTTTCACTTGGTCTCTATATGCAAATGGAATTGGGTATACTTTGGTTTTGAAAGGTTCATGCTCCAATACTTGTATCTTATGAGTTACACTTTTTATATTTCCTGATTCTTTTGTGATGACACCTTTATATTCTTGCAAAATTTTCATCACTCTCTTTTTCATAATATCTGGTATGTCAGATATGTTTTCACTGTTGGAGTTTTCCTTTTTCACTGTATTGTCATTATCATCATTTTCTTTGCTGATGACATTTATTGTTTGTTTTTCCTCTTTGTTGTCACCATATGCTCTTAATTTATCAATGTGTAGTTTCTTCACATTGCCCTTGATATTAACATTATATGTAACCTCATTAAGTTTATCTTCAATATAGTAGGGACCTTGCCATATGTTTTCATTATTTTCATTTGGTAATAACACTAATACTTGTTGGTTCGACTCAAATCTTCTTAATTGCCTGTGTTTATTTTTTATTACTCTATGTCTCGAACTTTGCTTGATTAATTTTTGTTTTGCCATTTCAATACTGTAAAGTATTTTATTTCTAGTGTCTGACATCAGCTGATACCTGTCCTTTATCGCATCTTGTTTACTGATGAGTCTTTCTTTAAAATTGTTCAAAGGACTTGCAGGGTTTTGGCCAAACATTAATTCGAAAGGACTGAAACCTGTACTTTCATCTCTCAACTATCCCATTTGATTGTGGATGATAGATTGTGCTGTGTACTTGTATAATGTTCAGCATCTTCATAATGGCCTGAGTCATTTGTCCCTTGAATTGGCTGCCATTATCCGAAAGGATTGTTTGTGGAAAACCATATTTGCTGAAGACATTTAACAATGCAGTACATATACTCTCTGCATTAATTCTTTTCAGTGGAATGGCTTCAGCCCATCTGGTGGCTATGTCCACTATGGTTAGAGCATATATATGTTTGTTCTTTGACATATTTTTTAATGGTCCTATTAAATCTATTGCAATTTTTTCAAACAGGAAATTCGCCTTATCAGAGTTCTGTATTGGCGCTGTGTGTTTTCCATCTTTAGGATTATGCTTTAAGCACACTGTGCATTTCTTGATGTATTCTTTCACATGTTTAGTCATGTTAGGCCAGTAAAAAAAATTCTGTTATCTTGGCAATTGTTTTCTTGTTGCCCAAGTGTCCTCCTAAAGGACTGTCATGTGCCATCTGTATAATAGTATTTTGTAAATTCTTAGGAATGACTATTCTTGTTTTGGCTTTATTGATGTTTATCAATATGCCTTTATGTATCTTGTAACTTCTGTTCTGGCATGTTTGACTATCTTTATTGAGTTTCAAAACTATTTCTTTTATGGTTTCATCTTCTTTTTGAAGTTTTTTAAATTCTTTATTTGACATCTCTTTATTACCTATGTGAATTTTTTCATCAACTTCAACTTCTTCTTTTTCTTTTCGTTTGGTGGAGGCTCTTGTTTGTATTGAGGCACAGGATTGATATTTGCTTTCACACCACTGTTTAAACATTTCCTCTGAATTGTCTATGACACCCTCAATGTTTCCTATAATTAAATCGCAGATGGCATCCTTTAGTACTCTTGCTGTGACTGTACCTTCAAACCAGGGTGAATTGATATTAAGGGTAGCAGTTGGACATTCAACCTTTGTGCCATCAGCCATAATTAGTTTGTCTTTCTTGCCATCGTAATCCCCTTCCTCTACTATTTTACAGCTTGCCACTATTGTTGTGCAGCCTGTGTCCCTTAGACACATACATCTCTTATTGTTTACATAGACAGGATAAAACTTCAGCTTATCGTGGTTACTAATAGAGGCTACAGTGTCACTTGTTTTTGTCTTCTCTCGATTCATTCTTCTCTTGTCTTCTAAGCCTTGGTTGTCATTTGTTCTATATGTGGAATTATAGTTATTCCTACTTCTCCATGTTCTTCTATCTCGATCATAATCTCTATGTCTGTAATTCTGATTATATCTGCCTTTGTTTTCAAAATGATCTTGTCTATATCTTGTTTCTGTATTATTTCGTGTTGGGCTGGTCTTAGGTGACACCCTATCTGTCTTTTCTTTGTTGTAATAGCAATGTCTCGATATATGTCCTCTTCTGCCGCAGCAATAGCAAATAGTTTCTGGTTTTTTATTTTGGATTGTTGCAAGGAAATCATGTCTTTTGTCCATTTCGACATCAGGATGTGAATCCTTGAACGTTCGTAGTGCGTTTGTCAACTCTGACTGAGTCCTAATTTTCTTGTCTGTTAAATATGTAAATAGTGTTGGTGTCGCGCTTTCCAAGAATTTATCAATCAAAACCATGTCTAATATGGATTTTGGATCGCTTGTATCGATAGCTGCAAGTTCCAGCCATTTTGTTAGTTTCACCTGTGCTTCATGCACAATCATTTGAGGGTCTTTGTCCCTTTTAATTCTTATTTCATGGAATTCTTTCCTATAGTCATTTTCTGATTTTCCAAAGTGCAATAAAAGTGTCTTTTTTACATTTTTGTAAATGTTTTTGTCCTGTTTGGATATACTATTATAAGCTTCAAAAGCTTCTCCAGTGAGTTTGGTCATGAGTTGTGTAGGCCAATCTTTTTCTTCATACCTTTTTATATCCATAACAGATTCAAAATAGTCCAGATAAACATCTATTTTTTTCTTTTTTACTGTCATATTTTCTGACTTTGATTGATTCATTTGGTGTTGATCTATCATTAGTATTATTACCTGGATTGTGGCCTCTTTCCTGTAGGTCAATTTGTAGTTTCAGGTGATCATTCTTTAGTTACTCCATTTCTCTCCTTGCACTTCTTTCTTCTCTGTCTGTTATTTGTTTTTGCCTATCTTTTTCATCAGCAATTCTTTGCTTTTCTTTTTCTTCAGTAATTCTCACTTTGTCTTCTACGAATTCTCTTAGGTCTGTGCCACTCAAACCAAATTCTTTTGCTATGGCCGTGAATTTTTCGTAGTGATCCATTCTTGATTCAAAATTATTTAATTATATGTGTTCTTTAATCTTTTATTTCCTTTATCACTTTATTCACACTGCTGCTTAGTGTTTTTCTCTATCTAGTTCACGCTTTTATTGTTTATATCTGTGTTTTGAATTAACACACTAGGCTGGTACCACTTGACCTGGATATCAGTGTGTCACTGCATCTGACCCAAATATTTTCACCGTGTAGTACCAAGCATAACTTGTTCTCAGTAGTGCAGTGTCAATGGCCTTGACTTTGACCTAGTCCGCCATGTTGCAAAAAATGATACTTGTGGTCAAATTTTCTCTACTGTATTGAATCAGACAAGAAATTTCTTTTTAATGTTTCACAAACCTCCTTGTAATAGAATGAACAGTGTCCTCCCGAAACACAGGGTATTTCTCAAACTCAAACTGGCACTATTTCAGTAATTTCACCATGTATGTTAATGTTGAATTCTTTAATTCTATTTTCTTCTGAAATAATATTCAGGTAGACATTAGGACAGACGTCCGGAAGTATTTCGGAAGCATTCTGTAGTTTATTTATTATTTTTTTAGTCTACTTCCTGTTTCACAGCTGCAGTTCTCAATTATTTAAAAATGTACCTCTAGTCTACATTTTTACTTAATATTTCTGTAGTTGTGCTTATTGTTATAGGGCCTCAAACTATATAAATATTTAAGATAGAACACTATCAGTGAGTCGAAAATTAACGTTTCAGACAAAATAAAATTGTGTATCTTCTAACCTCGATGTTGTTTGTTTAATGTGTTTTTAAATATTTTTGTTGTTATTTTTTATTAAATAAAATAGGCTATTTTGTTTAATTTTTAGAATGATCATCAATATCTCTCTTTCACTAAAAGTCACAAGCAATGAGTAATATATATTTATAATATACACTTAAATTGTGAACAATTCCAGATTAATTATTTTTAATAATAATAATAAACATATTTTTTTCCACAACTTATAGTAAACAAACCAAATAAGCTTTGGAAATAAATCAAACAGAAAATAATGTCATTTTTGTCTATCAAGAATTTTAGAAATATACATCCAGATATTCGACTGGAATAACAAAATGTACCGTGTGCAGACTTGTTGTCATTGGCAACCATTCATCCTTCAACCTCATTTTGACACTACTTCTATTGCCTTGTTCTCATTGTTTCATTCATAAAAAGTGCCGTGTTCAAAAGCCATTTAACCATTGTTTACTATTAATTATGAGTCAAAGTTGTAGATCCACAAGGAATTCCTAATTTTATTTGTACATGTTTATAGTATAGAGGACAGTTAGTTTTGTGATGAGTCATTTTTAAATAATTGAGAACTGCAACTGTGAAACAGGAAGTAGACTAAAAAATAATAAATAAACTTCATAATGCTTCCGAAATACTTCCGGACGTCTGTCCTAATGTCTACCCATATTCATATATATACCATATGTTTAACTTCTGACACCATCTATGTCACATAGCCGAGTGGGCGTGACCTTATTAACTCTGTTTCACAATAAATCTATGAGGCACTGTTTGAATAATACAACTTTTAATCACAACTTCTATTTACATTAATTTACATCAGAAATATCTCACGTCCGTAAAATAGAACCATGCACTCAGTCGCCATGTTTAATTCTCCCCCTGTCATGTGACCGGAGACTATTTATAGTTACCTCCCTCACGTGACAGATGTGCTCTACATTACCATTCAGATGTGCTCTACATTACCATACAGATGTGCTCTACATTACCATTCAGATGTGCTCTACATTACCATACAGATGTGCTCTGCTTTACGATACAGATGTGCTCTACATTACCATACAGATGTGCTCTACATTACCATACAGATGTGCTCTACATTACCATTCAGATGTGCTCTACATTACCATACAGATGTGCTCTGCTTTACCATACAGATGTGCTCTACATTACCATACAGATGTGCTCTACATTACCATACAGATGTGCTCTACATTACCATACAGATGTGCTCTTTATTACCATACACATGTGCTCTACATTACCATTCAGATGTGCTCTACAGTACCATACAGATGTGCTCTACATTACCATACAGATGTGCTCTTTATTACCATACACATGTGCTCTACATTACCATTCAGATGTGCTCTACAGTACCATACAGATGTGCTCTACATTACCATACAGATGTGCTCTACATTACCATTCAGATATGCTATACATTACCATTCAGATGTGCTCTACATTACCATACAGATGTGCTCTACATTACCATACAGATGTGCTCTACATTACCATACAGATGTGCTCTACATTACCATACAGATGTGCTCTACATTACCATACAGATGTGCTCTACAATAACATACAGATGTGCTCTACATTACCATACAGATGTGCTCTACATTACCATACATATGTGCTCTACATTACCATATAGATGTGCTCTACATTACCATACTGATGTGCTCTACGTTACCATACAGAATGTGCTCTACACTACCATTCAGATGTGCTCTACATTACCATACAGATGTGCTCTACATTACCATACAGATGTGCACTACATTACCATTCAGATGTGCTCTACATTACCATACAGATGTGCTCTACATTACCATACGGATGTGCTCTACATTACCATACAGATGTGCTCTACATTACCATACAGATGTACTCTACATTACCATATAGATGTGCACTACTTTACCATACCGATGTGCTCTACATTACCATACAGAATGTGCACTACATTACCATACAGATGTGCTCTGCATTTTCATACAGATGTGCACTACAGACATTAAATGTGTTTGTGCCGTGTGTGCTAACCTGACAAAAATGTATATATACCAACAACACCTAAATAGACTTTTCAATTATCGTTGAGTTTAGTGTGTTTGCTGGTGTTCTTTTGCCATTGACACTACCTGAAGCGTGGAATGAAATATTAAACGCACAAAGAAAGGAAAAACAAAATATATAAACAAGCCATTTACTTTACAAGATAACAAATTGAATCTACACAACATGGACGAAGACATCTGGACCAGATGAACTAACTAAGCATGAATAAAGACATCTAAACCATATGAACCAACTAAGCATGGGCAAAGAGATGTGGATCAGATGAACTAACTAATCTTGGATAAAGACATCTGAACCAGATGAACGAACTAAGCATGGACAAAGACATCTTGACTAGTTGAACTAGCCAAGCATGGACAAAGACATCTAGACCACATGAACGAACTAAGCAAGGACAAAGACATATGGTCAAGATGAACTAACTAAGCATGGACAAATACATTTGGACCAGATGAACTAACTAAGCATGGACAAAGACATCTGGACCAAATGAACTAACTAAGCATGGAAAAGACATCTGGACCAGATGAACTAACTAAGCAAGGACAAAGACATCTGGACCAGATTAGCTAGCTAAGCAAGGACAAAGACATCTGGACCAGATGAACTAACTAAGCAAGGACAAAGACATCTGGACCAAATTAACGAATTAAGCATGCACAAAGACATCTGGACCAAATGAACTAGCTAAGCATGGAAAATACATCTGGACCAGATGAACTAACTAAGCAAGGACAAAGACATCTGGACCAAATGAACTAACTAAGCATGCACAAAGACATCTGGACCAAATGAACTAGCTAAGCATGGAAAAAACATCTGGACCAGATGAACTAACTAAGCATGGTCAAAGACAATTAAGACAATACCATCCAGAGTCCTCGGCCCAGCTTGACCGGATTGGACCACGTTCACAAAACTCCACACTCTATCGTCCGTCTTTCACCTGCCTGCAACTCGGCAACTTAACACACTCTCTCCGCGACACACAATGGGACTCCTATTATACCCCCGTCTTGTCCGACCAGTTTTGACTGGAACCTGGGTCAATCACCATGTCTCCCTTTGACCGTGGTCCTGTCAATTCATTACAACTTGCACGTACCTTGAGTTCACCCGCACCCCCCCGTTCCACGAGGACAAGTGTTCACAGCCCCATTTAAGCGTAGTCATCCCCACACCACAACATCTGACCGTAACACCCCCCTCCTCACGAGCGACCTTAGCAAGAATGTCGCGAGTTTATAAACATAAGGTCTTGAGGTTTTGGTGTGTCATGATCTACTAATAATATATCCCATTCTTACACACCCAGGCATTTCAATAATATATAGTTATTTAAACAATATTTAACAATTGCAATGTGCACTATATACAGAATTTTCACCAGTAATATGCTAGCTTCCAAAAAAAATATTAGTTCACAATAGCTGGTGTATATTCCCAAATACATAATAAGGAATCGTTTTATTTACATTGTGGAACTACCCGGTTTTCGTACCTGCGTACGAGTCTAGTCCTATACTACCTCGCTTTCGAGGGTAGCAAAGGTTATTATTACTCAAAATGATAACGATATATATACATCAATATACAAAAGAAAAAATTTGTCACATTTGAAGTATTAATATTCTTCACATACAAAAAAATCTTGGTATGGTTAAATGACTTAAATGACACCCATGTTTCACAAGCAAAGAATCTCATGGTTCAATGATTTAGATGATCCCCATGTTTTACAAGCGAAGAAAGTCATGGTTCAGTGACTTAATTGCTCAACATGTCTCACAAACAATGAATGGCATGCTTCAATGGTTTAATTGCTAATCATGTGTCACGGCAATCACTATCCACCCAATTTTCTGTCCCTTTTCATTAATAATTGCATCTGTATTTTTATGGGACATGTTATGTATGTTTTCTGTCCCCATAGCGGGACCTCGTATGTATATTTATCGTCCCCCCTACTGGGACCAGTTATAACCACCAGTTAATGGTTACAAATTATTATATTCATAATCATAACATAATCATCGGCAAAATTTTCATGAATCAAAAATTTCATCATCATAACATATAATAAATACATATTATCAATGTTATACCAAATGCCTGAGGGCTCCAAACATGTTGTGCTTACATAATCAAAATGTGTCGTGCACATAAGAATTGTCTTATCAATTCATATAATAGTAATACTGGGAATTGGTCGCTCAGACCCCCCAAGTAAATACAAAAATACATTATCATAACTCCTCATAGTTATCAACAAATAGCAGCATCATCATCCTAATCAAAACATTATCATCATAACAACATCTCTTATCATAAAAATTTGGACTGAGGTCTCCAGTGCACAAAATTTCTTATATGATCAACACATTTGTCATGAACATACGAACCACTTTATTTCATTTCATAATGATACTGGTACAAGGTCACTCAGACCCCAACTTCAATCCCAAAAATATTATCATTATTCATCATAATTTTCAACAAATTATCATCATCATCATCATCATAGAAGATACAATACCAATTCCGTGTTATTTACGGCGCCCTCCTATACCGTAATACTCAGACAAATTCAATGTATGCATCAAAAATCATAGTCATTGTTTTTGATGTTGGAACATTTCGTATCTTTCCCATTCTAAACAAGAAACGACCCTTATTAGCATTACCATGAGCGTACCCTAAAATTTGGTAACTACTATCATTTGTCATTGTCCCAGGCTTAATTATTAGCTATTTTGATCATTCTTGTACTCAACCCTACAAAATCTGTCAGTATACTGGTAGTCTTAGTGGGATTAGTGGGACCGTGATTTTCTATCAGTCTTTTGTCTGTCCCTTCCCATTGCCACCTCTATCCTCTGCGATCCTCCCTGTCGCTACCTCTATGACTTTTTCGGTTAAGTATACCTCCGCCTCTGAAATTTCCCCGGTCACTCCTGTCACCCCCTCCACGACTTATCAGGTTAGCTTTACTTCCGCCCTTGAAATCTCGCCGATAACTTCGGTCACTACATTTGAATTTTCCTCCCTGACCTCTTTTGAATTGTACTCTTTGACCCGAAGGGCTGACCATTGCGTCTAAAAATTATACCAACGCACGAGCTAACCACACAATTAATGTGTTCAACCGGACCCCAATTATTAACAAAACCACTATTCTCAACAAACCGGCCGTAAGCCTGTCCAGTGAGTATTTGTCCGTCATGGTCTTATGCATTCTGGCCAGTCTAGGTCGCACTGTGTCATTGTTATTGTTTCTGTGTAGCTCCGTGTTTGCCCTGCTGTGTCCTTGGAGGTTATACGCGTCACCTTTGTTCAACAACTCACAACAGTGTTTAGCTGAGCCCACGTCATATTGTTGTATGGCTCCACTGAAGGGTTTCTTCTTAAGTTGCTTGTTTTTATCCCTAGGTGGGATATCTGCTCTTAGCTTAGTAGCACACTCAATTTTCCCATCATTATCTTCAATATTCTCCTGATCTCCATCAATAAGTTTGCTATACTCTAGAAATTCAGTAGCACAATCAATATTTTCCATCATTATCTTCCTTATTTCCCTTACATTCAATACATTTTGCCTCCGAGGTTAATGTTACTACTGTGACCACGGTGTGTTCAGTGACCTTCACCCCATCTTGCATATCTAGGTCACTACTTTTTTTCTTATTCATATTAAGTAAAATTTCCCTCTTTCGAAATTGTACTTCTTTGGTCCACTTTTCGTGAGGTTTTTCAACTATTGTCCCAAGCATCTTGGACGTTCTCTGCACAATCACTGTCATGTCTGTATCATTACCAGTTAATCTTTGCGTTAATTCAGTCCTTTTCTCTTCCTTTTCAACAATGATTCGCCATAAGTCATTTATGTCTTCTTTGTTATGTGCTATAGTCAGTGTTAACTCATTATTCTCCTCTTCTTTTAGAGTTAGTGTGTCTTTAATTTCCTTTAGCTTCCACTGTAAGTTCTGCAAACATTCATCTTTCTCAGTCACCGTCTTATTCAGCCCTGATATATTTTGGTTTGCAATGATTAAGTTTAATTTCATCTCTGCTAGTTTTTCATCTTTACCTCTGACTATTTTTATTAGGCTAGCGTATACGTTGTCCATCTCGATACTTTTCATTTTCCAGGTCATGGACTCAACTTCAGCTTCATTCAGTTTTATTTTGTTCTCTCTCTTACATTCTTCTAATGATTTTTCCATTTCGGCTAAGGCCTTACTCAGCTCTGTTACCTTTCTATCTTTGTCCTTAGTTATTTTAAGCCAGCTGGATTTTTCTTCATTATTTTGAGCCAGTAGTTTGTCCATTTCGGCAATTCTCATTCTTAAGTTCATTGATTCAACTTCAGTTTCCTCTATTTTTAATCTGTGTTTGATGTCAACTTTTTCGAGATCCGTTAGTCTAGTTTCAACCTTGTTCAATGTTGACTCTAGTTTACTTACAGTCTCTTTGTGTTCCTTTAATTCATTTTCTCTAAGGGTCAGATTATTTCTCAATTCACTAATGAGTTTATTACTTTCTTCCCTGGCTATCTCGCCAGCTGCCGGTTCTGCCACCTTAACTTCTTTCGTTACATACGGCTCTTCCCAAAATAAGGTGGCTATTCCATATAATTCTTCCTGACAGTTACTCTCGTTACTTTTTAAAGCTCCCTGTTTAATTCTCCGTTTTCTTCTTTTCTCTTCATCATTTTCTAACATTTTCTCCTGTCTCTTTTCGTATTGTTGCTGCTTCTTTTCATCTTTTTTCTGTCGCAGTCTCTGTCTTTCTTCGTTTTGTCTCAATGATTCTTTATCTTCTTGCTCCCACTTTAACCGTACCTCTTCAATTTTTTTAGCCACCAGCTATCTTCCCTTTCACCCTTTTCCTTCCCTTTATTAGCAGTCACTACATTAGTTAATTGACCCTGCTTTATCTTCTTTTCATCCTTATGTGTGCTCCTTTCTAAAGTATCACTAGCATAATGATTTATTCTATCATTTGATTCATCATATTCCACTCGTGTGACTTTCTCTACATCTCCGATTCCTCCAGTCTTCTCATCACAGTCATTCTGAATTTCCATTTCTTCCGATTTAATTTCACCCTTTGTCCCAGCTATTAAGGCGTCTATAACTGAATGATCATCTCTCTTCTCTGGCTCAGGAATGTTTTCCTTGGTCTCTTTTCCTACCACCTCCATCCTAATTTCATCTCTGACTTGTTCGGCATAATTCTTTTCAGGTTCTACCACTTTATTGTCTGTTTCTTTAACATTATTTTCAGGTTTTACAGGGGTCTTGTTTGTTTCTCTACCATTGTTGACATTTTCAACAACTTTCTTGTCCGATTGCGTAATCGTTTTCACCCTTGCTAATTCTTTCCTGACTTTTCTACTTCCTTTCTTTTTGCTAGCGTCAGCAGTGTCTACCGAAATTTTCCTAGTAGTGGACTTCGAATCGCTTTTGAAAAACTTTTTATTCTCAATTTCGGCTACCTCTTTTTGACATTTCAACTCCGGTTTCTCAGTCACGTGTTTGTTTCTCGATTTATATCTTTTCTTTGGTCCCGAAGTGGTTTGAGTAGTTAGAACGTTTTTATTTGTACCTATCTTGTCTGCCTCTTTAACTCCTCTATACATTTCGTCGGCCATTTCAAGTTCTCTTTGTCTCTCCATTTCTAACCTTCTTGACTCCTCCACTCTTTCCTCCGCTCTTTTTTCTTTCCGTTTAGCCCTTTCGTCATCTTCTTCCTTCCTGCGCGCCTCTTCCTCGCTCTTCCTTCTATCTCTTTCCTCCCTCTTGTACGCCTCTATAACCCATCTCTTTGCCTCCTCCCCTTCAAATCCCAGCTCCCGGGCACTGTGTTTAAGTTTTTCAATATTAGGCAACCACATTTTTATGTTTCTATATTAATAGTCACTCTACGGTCACAATCCCAAATTCGTCTACCGTCTTCCTATCGTTTTGTATTAAGGACCCAATATAACAATTACTATCTCAATAATACAATTTGGGGATTCATCATATACAAATATATAATAAATAATATATAAAACATACTAATTTAATATTAGAAATTAAGTTGTTCTTGCCTGAACGATAGAAATTACCACACACATAGTACCCATACATAAGAAAAACACATTACACCAGGGCAGTATCAATATCCATAGGCGAGAGAGTCACAAAGTCCCCGCCTTCACTGTCACGTATTACTGAGGTTGTAACCTCGAGGTTGTCCTGGCTGTAGTCAGCTTCTGCAACGTGTTACTGTCATAGTTAGTGTTCGTTATTCCTTCGATGCTCCTCCGGGTGCAGTTTGCATGGCCTCCATTGCTGCGTCTATAACCCCACTGCTTCGGCTGTCTTCAACACCACTTCTCCGGCTGTCTTCAACATCACTGCTCCGGCTGTCTTCAGCAGTACTGCTACGGCTGTCTTCCCTACCACTTCTATGGCTGTGTTTCACACCACTGCTCCGGCTGTCTTCAACACCACTGGTCTCGTCGTTACGAGGCGTAAGCCCTACGCTCTCGTGAAGATCTTGATATCAGTATGGCTAGTACGGCCAGTTCTGTTTTTCGTCGTTTCTCTCTTAGTGACGTGCCTTGATGTGCTGCGTTGGCTCGAACCGATGGCTCGGTTTTTCGACGGGGCCCCCACTGTGGCGGAGTCGTTGTCTAGGGGTTGAGGTCCCCCCTTGGCCACAGATATTTACCACGTAGACGGGTAAAAGACTTAGCAACGCTGGGTTGTTTTCTTTCAACATAAGTTTAATGACATCCAGAAGCTTTGAACATATTTATGGTACAGTACAATTGGCAGTTTACAGTTGATGGTCATACCATCCAGAGTCCTCGGCCCAGCTTGACCGGATTGGACCACGTTCACAAAACTCCACACTCTATCGTCCGTCTTTCACCTGCCTGCAACTCGGCAACTTAACACACTCTCTCCGCGACACACAATGGGACTCCTATTATACCCCCGTCTTGTCCGACCAGTTTTGACTGGACCCTGGGTCAATCACCATGTCTCCCTTTGACCGTGGTCCTGTCAATTCTTTACAACTTGCACGTACCTTGAGTTCACCCGCCCCCCCCCCGTTCCATGAGGACAACTGTTCACAGCCCCATTTAAGCGTAGTCATCCCCACACCACAACATCTGACCGTAACAATTACAATTTTACAAACTAAATCAACATTCAAATAATTCATACAAGCAGCCACAATAAACGATGTAGATATAGACAAAGAAAATAAAAGACAAATAATACCAGACTCCATAGACAAAAAACAACAAATAATACGTTTACATATACTTTTACAATACAGAAAAAACATGTAGCATAACAGACTTATTGAATTTTTCAAACAATTAAAAATACAAGAACATAACTTTCTAACTTACTTAGACAACAAAAATACAAAACTGTATATAGAACTTTAAATAAAAACATGTATGTTACCATTTAATATGTGTCGATAATATATATTTTAAAAATATAAAAAAAATGTGTTCCCACTTTTAAATTCGCATTAATATTTATATTTTATATTTTAACTCATGTAAACTGTGTCATAGATATAGATACATTGTATCATTTAATGTAAATTTGTTTTATTTTTCATTCATATACATGTTTATTTATTATTTATCACTTTGATAATCAAACATTTCTCTTATAATCCTTATGACGTTAACAATATGAAATGATAGTTCATTTGTTTACACATATGTCACAAGATAGATCACATAATATGTACATATAAGTTATTATGGGAAGACATATAACACTATCACAATAAGTAAGTAAATATAAGTTATTAGGTCTACATATACAGTAGTACTATCCTAATAAAATAAGATCAGCCATGTATTCATGTCCATTAAGATCAGTCAACAATACAAACATCAGAACACTTTTTAATTATTTCAGATTTAAAGGAAGGATGATATTAATTTGTATATAATCAAACATGCAACCCAACTCAACAGTGATGCACCATCGTCTCGCGAGACGGAAGGATGCAGAATTACATAATCAAACATATCGCTTATAAGTTTTATAAAATTATTCTTGGCAAATGTAATCAAGTTAAAAATACTATTACTACAGTATATTGACATTGATATTAACAAGTAAACCCAAATAAAATTATAATCTTGTGTAAAAATTAATTTAAAAAAAATCGATTACAGAAAAGAATACATGAGATGATCATTTTCAATAAATATAATTGAACTATTAAGATATATTACGAAATAATAAAATGATAATACTAATCATAATAATAAAAAGATGTGCTTTAATGAATATATTTCTTTCATAAGGTAATAAATTATCCAAGGGAAATAACCATATTAAATATAGTTTTATCTATTTAGTTTAAAATTTTGTATTCTTCTTTAAAATAAACTTGTTTTTGAATTTAAAATTTCATATAAATAGTTATTTTTAAAAGTATCATTTTTTTCAAGTTAGTTATCAATTAATATTTATTAGATTTTTTTATTTTTCAAAAGTAATATAAGTGTAGCTATAAAATAATATATATATGCAGGGCTTATATAATTTAGACAACATATTCAACCATAAGAATACGCAGATCCTTTTCAGTTTTCTGTTTCGATCGCTAGGTCACTACACGGCTGACCCAATATTATTAGGCCACAGTGCTGCCAGCGTTGGGTTTTTATATCTAGATATAGGTTTTTTCGACCTTTTCTAGGTTTTTTATATCCAAAAAAGCTATAATCTAGGTTTTTATTTTTTAAAAGTAAATAAACGATATTTAAAATAACAAAATAAATATGCTCAATTAATGTCCTAAACAAATTTGATTTTTCAAAAATAAATTTTAATCAATCGATGGCAACAGTTTTTCACTCACTCTGTAATGTTATATAAATATTATGATCTGTATTATATATAGCCATAGCTCTTCCTCACTGAATTCTAAAGTTGGCGCTGCTGCGGCACCAGAACCATCTGTCAAAAGAAATCTGGTACGAGATAAAAACAATGAAATGAGCCAAAATATTCAATTTTATTACACTTCATCACAAACTAACAGCTCTACCATAATCTTTCAAGTATTCATGATATAAACCAAAGATAATTTAATACAACCCTCAGATAGACAAAGTTATAAAAACACTTTTCCTACTCCGTATGCAACAACAAACTCATACAAATTCTCGTACTTTCCGTCCGGGCTTTGGAAGTGGAATGGGTTACCTGATCAAACGAGGAAAACCAAAACTCTATCAACATTTAAAACTCAAATAAAAATACAAGACTAGAAATAAACAATGGATAAAAGTAGGACTCAATAATATCCTGTATAAAAGGAGCGTCTTTAATTAGATAAAATAAGAATGATGCAAAGAATGCTGAAAAGATTGCCAATAAGATTTATAGGAAAGATTACATAAGTGATGAATAAATGCAGATGTAGGTATATTTTACAAATAGTTATGTACAACATACCTTAGGGGCCGTCCATAAATGATTACTCGCATCTAAAAGGAGGGGGGGGTGTCACACTTAAGTGAGATGTGTCACAATGGGGAGGGAGGTGTTTAAGAACTGTGACGTCACATCAAAAATGCACAATTTTAAATGAAAGCTCCACTTAAATATTTGATTGCTTGCAACAAATTTATTTAATGACGTATTAAATGGCTCCGCGCGAGTTACTATATTAGAATGTAGTCTTACACTAAATAGATACTTAATAATAACGTAAAAATTGATTAGAAACATGATTAATTTTATTTTAAGTAGGAAATACGCTTTTTTTTTGGTTTTGTGAGCTTTGTGACGTCATATTTGTTTATTTTTAGCGTGTCTAGGTTTTTTCTTTCGGATCTAGGTTTTTTTGACTTGTTGGCTAGGTTTTTCCCAAAATTGTCGCTGGCAGCACTGTTAGGCCATAATATTGAATGTTAAGATTCTCTAACATCGAGTCCCCACTGTGACTTATATGGCTATCATTTCTTATTGCGGAAAACGTCGTAGAACACCGGACATACGCCTTTCTTAGAACGTGCGGTCAAGCTATCATGTGACCTGAGATTTAATAATTCCGATCACGGGCTTGGAATATAAGTGCCCCCCTCATATCAAAATATCCCCATGGCTTGCGTCTAAAATAGCCTCTGCTAGCCAAAGTCCAACACCTGGTCTTCTCAATGAATTGTTAAGTTTGGCATATCATATTTTGTATAGGTAAATGTATAATATAAAAACAGGGTATTAGTAGGCCTGACAAGACGTATCACAACAGCGAACGTTTCGGCAAAGAGCCTTCCTCAACGGACAAATAGTACACACAGGAAACGAATAATACGAAATAATAATAAAAAAACACTTAGCTGCGGTGAAATCCAAGCAGTCCTGTAGGAATCATTCCTAATGTCAGCATTAGTTATAAACTTTATTTAACTTGTGCAAGTAGAATATATTATTATTATTCCTCTGATTCCACATCTTGTAAAACATCGTCAGGTAGGGACAATGTTGTGAGGCCTACTTTAGCTCTGCAACCTAAGAGAGCTTCGTATGGTGATCTTTTAATCCCATAATGAAAAGCTCTGTTCTTTCAGAGTTAGAGGAACCGTAAACCCTCACTCCAGTGGCCAGTTATTTCATCGTGCATCCAAGCACACAGCATATTTTCAATTTCCTGGTTAGCTCTTTCGACGTTCCCATGGCTTTTGTATGTGGCGCGGCTAACCATGAACGATCTTCAAGGTGGGCCAGAACTCCTTTTGGCTGTTTACCACATTGTTTTCAAATTCCCTGCCGTTATTGGACTGTAGAATCATTGGAGCACCAAGCAAAGTAAAAATGTCTATGAGCTGGTATGCTACTTCTTGTGTCCTCTTTGTCTTCAGGGCCCTGAGAATCACGAACTTGGTGAGATTATCTTGATACACCATTATAAACTTGTACTCCCCATCAGGATGTGATTGAAAGTCGATCAGATCAATCTGACAACGAGAGTTGAATGCTTGACTACAATGCCCTTTTTTGACGAATTGTAGTTTTTTTTCTGGCAATGTTCACTAAGGTTAATACATAGTTCAATATCATGACGGGTAGCGTTCTTGTATTTGGGTGAAGGTTCTTTAACATTCTTTCCCGTCCTCCATAACCAATGTCCAAATGGGTTTTTGAGTTATGTCAAATATATCGGAGTCCGCGACGTAAAAAGAATGGCACTCACGCCTTCTTTAACAGAGTAGATGAACTTACTCTTATTTTCTACCATCATGACATCATAGTGTTTCACAACCTAATAGTCCCGTGGTTCTTGCTTAGTGGGGGTCTTATCAATATTGAAATCGTTAACTAATTTTTGGTAATTGTTTCGGTTTTAAAAAAAATAATGCGCTGCTTTTAGCAGCATTGGCTGCTACTTTAGATAACTCAACGTAGAACAGTCGTTGCATGTCACCATGGCGTGATTCCTGTCCTAGCACTACATTCTCTTCCAACATGGTCACACCGCAATCCAAGGGGAGATGTTATGGGAAAACGTATGTGGAATCTCAGCCGGATGATATAAACTGAGGTCGTGAGAAGAATTTTGGCAATTTTGTCTTTGATTTGGTAGTGGAACCTCGTACCGGCTAAACTCTCTCTATGGCATCCGTCCATCCTCATGGGATGATGGCGTTTCCTCCTGCTCCTCTGCCCCCCTTCCCCTTTCTCCTGGCCCTTTTCTCCTCGCTCTTGACTGTAAGGGAAGCTTCCGCGACTTGGATGCCCTCGCGTACTTTAGCCCGCCAGGAGGTGCGTTCCTCAGCAATGGTTTCCCACGTTTTATGGTCTATCTGCGCCAGACTCATGTCTTTCTTGCAGACATCCTTGAAGCGCAAGCAGGGGCGTCCTCTCTTCCGCACACCAGTTGCCAGCTCACCGTAAAGCAGGGCTCTTGGAATGCGCTCCGAGTTCATCCTGCGGACATGTCCCAGCCACCGCAGGCGCCTCTCACTCAGGATTGAGTGCATGCTCAGCATATGACTCCTTCTGAGTACCTCGACATTCGTTATCTTGTCCTGCCACTTGATGTGCAGAATCCTGCGCAAGCATCGTAAGTGGAAGCTGTTGAGTTGCTTTGTTTGTTTGGCATAGGTCGTCCAGCACTCGCTGCCATAGAGGAGTGTGCTGAGCACGCAGGCCTGGTACACAGTGATTTTTGTCCTAGCAGTGAGCTGTGCATTGTTCCACACTCTTTTATTCAGCCTAGCCATTAATGATGAAGCCTTGCCGATTCTGGTTTCAATTTCCTTTTCCAGGGAGAGTGTGCTTGTGATGTTACTGCCAAGGTAGGTAAAATCATCGACGACATCCAAGGTGTTTCCCTCAATGGAGATTGCTGGGAAGCAGTCAGTTCCTTGTCTCATAATGTTGGTCTTTTTGAGGCTTATCGTTAGACCAAAATCTTTGCATGCCTCTGAGAACTTGTCGACCAAAAGTTGGAGACCTATCTCTGAATGTGAGGTAAGGGCTGCGTCATCCGCGAAGAGCAGCTCTCTAATTAAAACATTTTCCACTTTTCTCTTTGCACGGAGACGGCTGATGTTGTACAGATTTCCATCCGCCCTGGTATGGATGTTTACACCCTCGAAACAGTCCTCGAATGCATGACGCAGTAGCATCGAGAAAAAGATACCGAAGAGTGTTGGAGCCAGTACACAACCCTGTTTGACTCCGCTACAGACTGGGAAGGGTTCTGAGGTGGCACCATCGAAGAGCACTGTGCTGTGCATATTGGTGTGGAAGGACTCGATGATGGAGAGAAGCCGCGGCGGGCATCCTATTTTTTCCAATATACGTAGCAGACCCTCGCGGCTGACCAGGTCAAATGCCTTTGTTAGATCTATGAAGGCAACAAAGAGGGCTTTCTGTTGCTCCCGACATTTCTCTTGTAGCTGACGGAGTGAGAAGATCATGTCCATTGTTGACCGGCCAGCCCGAAAACCGCATTGTGATTCTGGGTAGACATTTTGCGCCAGAATTTGCAGGCGTGCAAGGATCACTCTGGCAAAAGCCTTTCCCACAATACTCAGTAAGGAGATACCACGATAGTTATTGCAATCGCTGCGATCTCCTTTGTTCTTATAAAGCGTAACTATTTTGGCGTCACGCATGTCCTGTGGGATGTGACCGCGTTCCCAGCAATCGCATATGAGTTCGTGCAGAGGCTTCAGTAGTGCTGGCTGGCCGTGCTTAAGGACTTCTGCAGGAATGCCATCGTTGCCTGGGGCCTTTCCATTTCTCAGATGATCGATAGCCCTACCAAGCTCCTCTATTGACGGTGGAGCATCAAGCTGATCTAGAACTGGTAGATCTGGTATTCTTTCTATGGCAGAGTCAGATACTACATTCTGTGCCGGCTAAACACTGTCTTACAATAAGTTTCAACACTCACAGGCTTCGATCGCCATCATCAAACAATGACCAAAGCGCCACCACCAACATCAGTGGCTGGAAAAATTGCGGGCGTAGGCAATTTACATACTTTGACGGACGACAACACGGCATTCTATAGAATGCCTAGGCATTGTATGAAATAGAAATAATTTTATACTTTGCCTGAAGCCATCAGGCATTCTATATATTGCCTAGGCATTCTATAGAATGTCTGAATTTCATACTTAGCCTGTAACATATATATAGAAGTTTATATATATATATATATATATATATATATATATATATATATATATATATATATATATATATATATATATATATATGTGTTCGTTCGTCCGTCGATACGACGAGGACCACTCTAGTCATCCGATGGTTGTCTGTGCGTGCGCAGATGGCTGATTAGGCCGATCCTTGCACGGAAGGTTCGGGAACAGAAGGGACAAGGGACGAGTGCGACATCTCCTGGAGGGTTGACAGCATGGGCCTTTCGGGCTTGCCTCTTCTTTTCTGCGGCGGTGATCCGGTTTGCCTCGCATGACCTGGCACCTTCGTGGATGGAAGAGCGCCAGGTGGATCGGTCCATTTCAAGCTCGTTTCCACGTGTCTGGATTGATGGCAAACGCTTTCATTGAGGCTTTCAGTGTGTCTTTGAAGCGTTTCTTTTGCCCACCGTGGGACCGCTGGCAAACTGGAGCTCACCATAGAAGATTCTCTTTGGCAGTCTCTCGTCTGGCATTCGGACAACGTGCCCTGCCCAGCGAAGCTGGGTCTGCATCAGGAGGGTGAAGATGCTGAGGAGACCTGCTCTGGTCAGTACCACTGTGTCTGGAATTTTGTTCTGCCACTTTATGCCGAGAATCTTCCTGAGGCTTGTTATATGAAAGTGGTTAAGCTTTCTTGCATGGGGCTGATAAACAGTCCAAGTTTCACAAGCATATAGCAGTGTGGGGAGCACCACTGCCCTGTACACTTTCAGCTTGGTCTGGATGGTAATGCCTCTTCTGTTCCAGACCTTAGGGTAAAACCTGCCGAAAGTGGAGCTGGCTCTAGCAATTTTGACGTTCACTTCGTCATCGATGGTGACATTTTGAGACAGTGTGCTGCCTAGGTATGTGAACCTGTGCACTGTGTTGAGTCTCTGGCCGTTGACAGTGATGTTGGGCTCTACGTAGGGCCTTCCTATATATATATATATATATATATATATATATATATATATATATATATATATATATATATATATATATATATATATATATATAAGTTATGCTATATATAGTATGACTTATGCTATTTTAGTTTGTATAACTTATTAAAATAGGTGTGATTGTTATGGTGTGTGTTGAGTTAATTGATTGTTGTAAAAATATAACTATACAATACAATGCAAAATATAATAGCCAAAGTCATTCACTGGAGGTGTAACGCTAAGGGACATCACCCTGCTTTTTTAAAAATTGAAAATATAGACGTAAAATCATAATCATTTTGGTTTCGGGATTAACATTACTTAAACAACGCACGAACCCTTGACGGCAGAATTTGTGTTGTAAATAACATTTTGTGCCTGCAACTGCGAATGGTGGACAGTTTAGTGAGCTATTTCATTTGTAGTTTTATTTTTATCGTTGCTATTGGGGATGGACAGTAATCAATTTGTGAGAAGTTTTTGAGAAATTTATCGTAAGTTTAAAAATACATTTTATTGACAGCTATAATTATGTCGAAAACAAAACATTCTAATGAAGTAAAATTTATTTATATCATTCTTTTTATTGACATTCATTCACATATCAAATTTTGGTTGTCGGACCCACGCATGCAATAACATTCACGTAAAATATTATATGGCGTCATTTACCCAAACAATTAAAAATAATTTGTGTACATTTGAAAAAAAGTGGGCGCTCTTGGCGCCTTACAACCCCTAGTAATGTCAATAGTATAGTTGCACACAACTTTCAGATCGATTGAGAACAGGAAAAATTGTTGTTGCGTTATCATAAAGGACGTGAAACGAAATTGTACTGCTCGTCAGCGTTGTACAACAAAGCTTCAGTGCTGACGTATTTAATATGACATATTACTTGATAAAATTAGATGAAATGATTAATGATAACATCTAAATTACATTTTTTTAATGAAACTATAATTTACTGCTCCTTGAGAATAAGTACTAAATATTTGTGACGATTAAATATGTCTTTGTATGACACGTAAAATAATGTATAGAAATATAACATTTTGGAGAACGAAATATTATTTGAAATCCTTTATAATAACTCGTGGTGTCTGTTTGTCTGAACTCTTGATTGCTTGCTTAATTGTCAGTGGCCAAAACTTTGGATCGATTTTAACCCACTTCTGTGTAAGAGAGCGAACTGAAATTTAATAGGCAGTTTGGTGTCGATGATAAAAACTATGTATCAAAATTTCAGATCGATCGCATTTACAGTCATTAAATTATTGAATTTTTAGATTATTTTATTAATTCATATGTATCTTGTTATTGTTTGAGATAGAGTGTCGCGGTGCGTATTATATTGAACAACCTTTCCGTCGCGCAATAAGGTGCGTATTATATTGACAACACTTTTTATAAACATATTCCTGATCGGTGCGCATTATATTAAACATGTTTTACGACACAACTACAATTTTGTATTTTTTGATGGTCTTTTGCTGCGTATTATCATATATATATTTACGCTCAATTATCGCTGACGCCTAACGCTGAGGGAAATCACTCTGCCTTTTTTAAAATTTTGCGTTGTAAGCAGTGCTGATTGACTCAAATAGTTATTTTTTGGTGCAGTAATTTGGTGCGCTGCTTTCTAAAATTAGTTTAAAAATCGTGTGGTGATTAGCACTTTAAAAATCTCTATATATATAAGACGCATTTGTTGTCTGTCTGGTTGTCTGTCTGTTCCCTAATAACTCAAGATCCAGACAACCAAATAACGTGAAATTTGGTACACGTACACACAATTATACCGGAAAGGTTATTAAACAGGTTTCGTTCCATATATATAAGATACTGGGGCCCGGGGGCCCAAAATGTAGTTTTTCCCTATATGAGCTATATAAAATAAAAATTATTGAAAATTAAGACGTAAAATAATGACGCAAATTAATAAACATTTTGGTGTCGAGATTAACAAGAAGGCGATTATCGCCATAAAATATTTTTTTTTGTTGTTGTTGCTTTGTTGTTGTTGCTTTTGTTGTTGCTTTTTTGTTGTTGTAGTTGTTGTTTTGTTGTTGTTGCTTTGTTGTTGTTGCTGTTGTTGTTGTAGTTGTTGTTTTGTTGTTGATGTTTTTGTTGTTGTTTTGTTTTTGTTGTTGTTGCTGTTGTTGTTTTTGTTGTTGTTGCTGTTGTTGTTGCTGTTGTTGTTGCTGTTGCTGTTGTTGCTTTTGTGTTGTTTTTGCTGTTGTTGTTGTTGTCCACATCCCTTGCACTGCGACGACAATGTCCTTCATGTTGTTGTTGCTTTGTTGTTGTTGCTGTTGTATTTGTTGTTTTGTTGTTGTTGCTTTGTTGTTGTTGCTGTTGTTGTTGTAGTTGTTTTGTTGTTGTTTTGTTGTTGTTTTGTTGTTGATTTTGTTGTTTTTGTTGTTGTTTTGTTTTTGTTGTTTTTGTTGCTGTTGCTGTTTCTGTTGTTGTTTTTGTCGTTGTTGCTGTTGTTGTTGCTGTTGTTGTTGCTGTTGTTGTTAAACCCGGGAAAAGCCGGGTACTTGCCCCTAGTTATTATATAAATGTTTTGTTTAATTTTCAGGAGTATTTCGTATTTATCATACAAGGACAAGTTACTTGGGCTTTTGACCAAAAAAAAAGTGGGCGCCGTAGGCACCCTACAACCTCTATTTTAAATTACTTTGTGTACATTTAAGGTAGTTTAATATTACGTATATATCATACAAGGACAAGTTTGTTGGGCTTTTGAAAAAAGTGGACGAAGCAGCACAACCTATATTATATACATACTTTGTGTACATTTAGTTACTTAGGCTTTTGAAATAAAAAAAAATACAAAAAGAAACAAAACATAATAAAATACTTTGTGTACATTTAAGAAAGTTTAATATTACGTATTTATCATACAAGGACAAGTTAGTTGGGTTTTTGAAAAAGGTGGGTGCCGCAGGCGCCCTTAAAACATGGGGGCGCCGCAGGCGCCATGGCGCCGCAGCACAAACTAGTAAAAAATATTCTTTTAGTTACTTCTCGTACATAAAGGATTTATAGTCAAAAACTTGTTTTTTTACGGGTTTTTAAAATTAAATTATGTTCTTTAGAAATTAAGTAAACTAAAGAATATATATATATATATATATATATATATATATATATATATATATATATATATATATATATATATATATGTACTTTAAGATATACCAAAATCTAAATTACATGCCATCGTTGTTGTTTACTTATATGTTCTTTGTACTTTAACCAAGTGGCACGCCACTTTAACTCAATCTCTATTAATAGGGATACAATGTTAATAAAAAAAGTCGTTTTTCAAAAAAACAACATTATTTAAATCTAGTTGCTCCAAAAACTTCTGATATTCTTAAAAAACCCATGCCCTCAATGTACTTAAGTCACAAATGGACCAGTCAAATTTGCTACTTCAACCCGCTACAACCCGGTTCAATAATCCTCCGATAGATAGGGGCTGATCAAAGTGGCCCATCTGAGGGAGCCGAGCATTGTGGGACCCATCAAAGTGACCCACCTAATTAAGCCGAGCGTTATGGAACCTTCTCTGCTCTATGCCACCAATTTACATTCCTGGCTCTAAATAAGCTCTACGCTTACAACGCTGGCTGTAAATAAACTCCCCGCTTACATTCCTGGCTGTAAATAAGCTCTTCGTTTACAACCCTGGCGGTAAATAAACTCCCCGCTTACAACCCATGCTTTAAATAAACTCCCCGCTTACATTCCTGGCTCTAAATAAGCTCTTCTCTTAAAACCCTGGCTGTAAATAAGTTCCCCACTTACATTCCTGGCTGGAAATAAGCTCCTTTTAAAGGAATCCTGGAAAAGGGAGACAAAAGGTTCTCTTAATGACCCCGACCATCAAGGTTTGTCTGGTTTTTCTTCCTGAACATCACGTTTACGTGCATGAGATTTTGTCTACGATCTTTTAACAGCGACTACAATCATATCTTGACTTTCGCTTGTCAATAACAATGTTGACTAAACATATTTAAATTATGTATTAAATGGTACTCGTTTCATACAAAATAATTATCTTATCTTATCTTATCTGTTTGCAGACGCTCCTTCTATACAGAAGATTATTGCGTCCTACGATTATCTATGGTTTGTGTCTAGTCATGCATTTTTATTAGAGATTTAAACGTTGATAAAGTGTTGGTTTTCCTGGATTCTTCAGGCAACCCATTCCACGCCCGAATTCCGGACGGGAAGAATGAAAATTTGTATGAGTTTGTTCTTGCATACGGAATAAGAAAGTTGTTTTTATCCTTATGTCTATCTGAGGGTTGTATTAAGTTATCTTTGTGTTGTATTTCTAAATTAGAATTAATTGCTTTATGTATGATTACTACTTTGCTCTTGGTTCTTCTATCCTCTAGTGTTTCAAGGTTTAATGATTTAACTAATGGTGTTATTCTTGTCAGTTTCGAATATTCTCCAGTAATGAATCTGGCAGCTCTTTTTTGAATTTGTTCTAGTTTATCAATGTTTTCTTTGGTGGATGGGTCCCATACAGAAGATCCATATTCTAGTACAGGTCTCACCAAAGTGAGGTAGCATTTTAGTTTTATATCTCTATTACATTTGTTAAAGTACTGATACTATATCAGACACACTAATTAGCTTACACAAAATTAAAACTAGATCAATAAGAAGTAGGATGCATCTTTCTAGGTGGTTAAATAATTAAAAAGTAATAATACATAAATAAGTTTTTGAATTAAATAACAAACACCACCTTACCTTAGATCAGTACATGTTGGTGTTAAAAACTGAGACAAAACTAAACCAAAAAATAACGAATTCGGCCAGTCTTCTTAACTTAATCGATTACAGATAAATGTATCAATATTAAAAGTCGTAATTAACTGCAGTATTTGTATGTGGAAAGTGATGAGTGGTGAAACCAATGGCAAATATTTGTTTCTATTTCTTGAGATTTAGTATAATGCAGAAAATTACACGTTAAAGGGAAGACGGATCAAATATCTTCCAAACCTCTTTGTTATTTAAATCTATTATAAAATACTGTGTAAAACATTTTGAAATTATGTACTGCAGCTATTACAAAAACTGGAATAAGAGTGAATCTAATGGGCGACTCATTTATTATTATATAGAAAGGCAAATATGTGACCTTTAGAAGGGTACTTTTCTTTGGGAGGGGCATACGTCAATAATATCGCCAAAACATGGTTGGCACGAAATCTACCTTTACAATTCTGAATATGATTTAACTAATTGATTCATATCGAATGTAATTAAAGGACAGACCAATGACCAAACTTACATTTTAATATAAAATGTTGGTATAATGACGTAAGTTATTGAATTTATCTTCAGCAAAATTGTGTCTTTTGTTAAAAAAATAACTAAAAAAATAACACGCATGATGCCATTGAAAACGTCATTAAATAAATTGCAAGCATTAAATTACTTAAGGGGAAACTGTATTTACATATGCTAGTTTCTTTTTTTTCGTCACACATCGTCACAAATGCTTGACCCCCACCCCCTACTCCTAGGCGCGTGACGTCATATATGGACGTCCACCTAGATATGAATAAATACATTTTACAGAAGGAAATCTGATAATATTTGGAAACCATGATAAAGTTAATAGAAATAACCTTACATTTTGCTTAAGGTAGTTTAAAGCATGACTGGCTATAACAGTAAAAAATATTCGTATTAATCTCAAAATATTGATAATCAGACTCTTGATAAGGTAATAGTCTACTAGGGTTACTATTACTATAAATAACAATAGGCTACTAATATTATGTACCTGACAAATCTACGGTTTATATAATTTATAAGAGTTGTCGACAGAAGAAAAAAGTTAATTGTTGGTGCTAATTAAAATTTTTCAAGAGGGCTATTTCAATGCCTGATTTGTCAAATAATTTTAGAAAATGAAATGTTCAAAACTTCAACTCTTATAGGCATTTCTAGCATTATAAATATTCTTATTGTGAACTATTTGTAATAAAACAAACCCGTAAAAACAAAGTTTTTGACTATTAATCCCTTATATATAAGACATAACTAACAGTATTTTTTATTTTCAAACTCTTAACTCAACTTTGCTTCATAACCCTAGCTGAGCTCAGCATGACACGTAAAATGTAAACAAAAGCAAGCGGGTACGTCGATGGGTCGCGTCAACGCATCAACTCAATCTCTCACGTGGGGAAAAAACAACAAACCGTGAATTTGAATTACTTACCTCATATAAGGATAAACTAAAAATGCATTAATTTAATTACGGTACGATCGATCGATCTGAAATTTTGATACGATGCATTGTTAGGTGAGACGGGCCCGTGTGCCAAATTTCAGCTCGATCGAATCACGGTAAGTGGGTCATTTTTTACTTTTGTTTTTCCGCCCGCCCGCCCAAGACAGAGATGACGACAGACAGAGACGGCCGCGAAGTTAATATAAGGGATTTAATAAAACAAACCCGTAATAAAACAAACCCAGGAGTGGGGTCGAAAACTATTCGGATCTCTTGCTTTTAAATGATCCGAGTTAAGTAGAAACTGGCGAAAGCAGCACTTATTAATGCTAGACTAAAGGAGCGACTACACATGTCGCTGAAATAAATTGACACTTTAAGTGACAGTGTGGTACTCGAATGTATTCGCAGACCTTAGTTTCTCGTACATTACACTGATTCCTTACAACAAAAGGGGAAAATTAGCGTACAGTTATCTGATTCGTGTTGAATAGTATCAATTTGCCATGTCATAGAGCTCTAAGTCAGCATCCAAGATCTGAAAATTGCACAGAAGCCATGTCTCATTTTACAGGCCAATACCACACCCTATCGTTCGATGACTCAGATGCATGGTTAGTAGTTGTGGTCAGCCAATATATGAGAGTAACGTTTACAACCTTTATTTTTTAAGACTTGGTCATTATCAATAATAATTTTATGTCACAAAGTAGCAGGGATGGATGGCCACTGGTGCAAATAACACGGACTAACAAGTCATATATCTTCTGTGTTAAATGAACATCTGTAATATATCACCCCTAGGGGCGACTGAGTTCCACACTGAGTTAATTACATCCTTTATGAGTTGGAAAATTCCTATCACATTTTGTGGGACTGTAATTTGTAATTTGTAACTGATTGGTTTTCTTACATAATTATTCTAAACTCATTATATTTGAAGATGCATGTTAATAAATTCGATTGAAAGGAAAAGTGTGGGTCCCTTTATGTGAAGAAAATTTGCTGGCCCGTGTATAAAGATAAACCCTAATTAATTCGATTAATAAAATTACTCATGTCCTATGCTGTTGGAGTCGAAATTCAATATCCACGAGAAGCTTAAACAATATATTAAAACAAAATAATAAAAAAATAAAGACAATGAAACTTACAATGTTCCATGCACATAAATGAATATTGGAAGTCACAGTAACTGTCATAGAAATGTTTGTAACCGCCGTTAAATACAATGCAGTTCATATATTCAGCCCATTCTTGTAGACTGAGGTCATTTAAATTTGCTGCTGATCCGTCAGTCCACCGAAACTGTCCTTCATTGTCAATGTCATTTGCTCCAATCCAATCTAAAATGAAAAAGCGAATTGTATGGGTATGGTTTATTACTATAATTGATACTTCAATGTTAACAGTGATAATATAGTTTATATAAAACATCCATGGAATTCCAATGTGGGCTACACGTATATTTTAAACATTTTTAATATGTATGAGCAGGCAGGAAGAAAGGGTTGAAAACAACGAGGAGTGAAGCTTAGAAAAGAATTAGCTAGATTGTTTCGTATTTCCAACATACATTTACTCACACACACATACACGCACACAAAAATGCACACACAAACATGTCACAATACATTATTATTTAAACTTGCATAACGAACATTTGTACATATAACTTCCAAATGGGATACTTATTTTGATCAGATAAACACAATTGTGTTTGTAATTTTGCATAAGTTTTAAGATTACATATTAATGATCTTCTTTTTTTTCTGGCAACACAGATACATATGATAAAATTTTCATTCATAATTCTATGTAGTGTTTGGAAAAAGCAGCATGCTAATTTTCTTAAGAATTCATTCCAATAAAAGTTCATTGTACACTTTATTTGATAAACATCCATGAAAACTTACAAAACAATTTCTTCGAAACTACGTATTTGCTTAGGATGTTATTTTGTTATATGTAATACTAGATTGTGCTGCGGCGTTGTGGCGCCCGTGGCGCCCACTTTTTTTTAGGGTGTCTACGGCGCCCACCTTTTTCAAAAGCCCAACTAACTTGTCCTTGTATGATAAATACGTAATATTAAACTTCCTGAAATGTAAACAAAGTATTTTATATTAGGGGTTGTAGCAGAGGTGTAACTAGGTTTTTGGAACCCTTGGCTAATTTATTTTTGGCGCCCTTGATAAATTGACAAGTTGCAGCTTTGCGATTTTTTTCATTTGTTAGAAAAAATAATTGAATTTCTCTTATTTTCTTAATGAAAATAATACGTAGTCTGACAATGACAGTCATACAACGTGAATATAAAAAATGCATATTACTGGAACAATACTAATTTTCAGTTTATTATTTACTAAATCATACCAATTAAATAGGTGGATACAAATGCATATTGTTGGTTAATAAAGAATTCAGCAAAGCGTGAAGTAACGTGTATTATAAATAAAAATAATAGTGTCAATGTGTCATACACATTATCTCAAACATAGCGATAGAAACTCACAATTAAATGTAAATTTAAGTAACACTCCACCGACTACCCCTCAGAACTTGCTTTAGCTGGCAAATTGGCGTGTTGCTAATGTTATCGGATCCTAAGTCGAACTCAAGGCGGAAAATAATTCGACTTACGGAGTTTTCGAGTTAGGGAAACTGATGTGATAGGAGCAGATGAATCAAAGAAATTGTTGATATTGAGAAGAGAGGGTGGGGCAGCCAAATCGGCTAGAAGGCTTGACAGGAAAGAGGGACGGTGATGTTTCATATGAAAGGAGCCAACTTGCTTTGACATACCGACACAAGCCCGTGAGAGGAGACACCTTCCCTCCCCTCCCCCACTTTACTCACTCGACAGTGGGCTGGGGATAATAAGATTTTTCATTTGTATGATAAGAAGCCCCGCAAAGGCCATAAAAAAATAAAAAAAATATTATGATGGTTTAAATGAAATATATTTAAATTTTAAATATAATTAATTATTCACTTTTTTTAATAGAGGATGAAAATGAAATACAGTTGGACCTAGCTAATTTGAACTTCCCGAAGTCGAAAACCTTCCTATATCGAATTAATTGTTAGGTCCCGCCAAATTCCATAAGACTAATGCATTTTAGATCTCCTTAATTCCAAGATGGCTTTCAACTTTTCTTAGTCGAATTTTCCAAGGCGTTTGGGTTATTAGGCCTATTCTGGGGTGACATTTCAGAACACGTGTTCCGTAGAGCCAGGTAAATGGACGTAAAATATTATCTTATAGCATTCCACAAAGGATTAAGCGACTCGTGCAAGTACAAAAAGTTACCAAGACAAGAAAAAGGAGTAGTAACTAATTCGCGTCCCTTTGCTGCATGCTGTGACTCGTTTTAAAACGAAAATTCTTACTCCCCCATCCCACTGTGGAGTAAGTAAAGTGGGGGAGGGTAGGGAAGGTGTCTCCTCTCACGGGCTTGTGTCGGCATGTCAAAGCAAGTTGGCATCATTTCATATGAAACATATACACGCTGTCAAGACTACTGCCGGTATGGCTGTCGTCCCCTCCCTCAATATCGACATTGTCCTTGATTAATCGGCTCCTATTACCCCTAACTCAAAAACTCCGTAAGTTTATTTTTTTTCCTGTTCCTTTTGAGTTCGACTTACAGAGAACGAGAAAGAGGTCCGACAGTATTTATTTAAATACAAATTTAAAAATTAGAGATTTAGTGGCGCCCTTTTGAGCTGGCGCCCTTTTGAGCTGGCGCCCCTTGGCAACTGCCCCGATGCCAACCTGTTGTTACGCCACTGGGTTGTAGGGCGCCAATGGCGCCAACTTTTTTGTTGTTGTCAAAAGCCCAAGTAACCTATTCTATGATAAATACAAAATATATTCCTGAAATGTACACAAAGCATTTATAAAATATCTTTTTACAGTGCTAATCACCACACGATCTTTTAACTGCACGTCCCGTCTGTCCTGTTCGTGGCGCTATTAATTTTAGAAAGCAACGCAATAAATTACTGCACCAAAAATAACTCTTTGAGTCAGTGAGCACTGTTTACAACACAAATGCTGACGTCGAAGGTTCGTGCTGTTGAGTATCTAAATATAGGTTTGAGAATCGTTGTATTTTAGAACCGTTGGGAGATAGAGGTTCAGACTTTGGGTAGGACACTAACCTTTTATGAACAAAGACAATGTTTGTAAACGCTGTTGAGGGACACTAACTTTGAGGGACAAAGGAAAAGATGTAGGAATGCGGGTGAGAGGCCAACTAAAGTTATCAGGTCGAAATCGATACTTCGGCTAGGCCAATTTTAGTAGGGATGCTGTTTTGTATTTGTGTCGGGGGTCACCCAAAAGTTATTGGAACGTAGGGCTTAACCAATAAGAATTAAGTTTGTCACATGTACCATCCATGGGACGAAAGGTTCAACCAATGGGAATTTAGTGCAGGCGTGGGTGAGCGGTCCTTATATACTGGGACATATGACACATTCGTCCTCTGCATTCCAAACCCTTGTAGGACGGGTCTTGAGAAGGGAGCCTTGCTGGTGTGCAGGTTGGACTTAGATTATACTTAGGATAGTCAAATGTATAATTGTTATGTTGAAGTAGATGTAGTATTCTTTTATATACTGTATATTCATTAATTGGTTATTCAGTTTTATGACAATTTATGTGTATTTCAGCAGTAATGTAGGGTATGTACTACATGGGCAAGTAAATGTAGGGTAGTGTTACCTACAGTGGAGCAAGTAAGCGTAGGGGCTAGCATAGCCAAGCTTACGTAGTATAGAAGTTGAGCACCAGATGTGCCACTGGCAAAAGTGGGCGAGACAACCCTGAGCCGGACAGAAGACTATACTGTTAGTAAACAGTGCAGCCAGCTGTGACGCGGTCAGTCACTGGAGTCGTAGAGGGACGTGGTGTTACCGGCCTTACAGACGATGAATGGGTTAATAGCATCGCTGACCACTGAGGCGGAACATGGACTGACCCCGTGACCTGAGACCGTGTGTGATGTGAGATCGGCAGACATACAACAGGAGCTGGCCGATTAAGAAGTCATAGAATGTATTTGTGAAGTTAAGTTGTAATCTGATTGTATTTACTATTTGAGTTATTGAGCTATAGTCTATACATTATATTGTGGAATCTATTCCAATGTGTATTTATATGATTTACTTAATGTAATTAAATATTCTCTCTGTTGTGTACAGAGGTGTTTTGTGTGCTTATTTATATGTATTAGGTATTGTAGCGTAGTTCTATACTAATACTTAATACTGGGGGCTAGAGCCGATTAGAGGTAGATAATATAAAGATAACATTTTGTAAGTAGTCTGGGAGCTCAATTAGCATCCCGTAATCTGTAACCCTAGACAACAAGAGTCATATACAAGTATTGATGTCTATAGAATATAGTCCACAATATTTAACAGTGGTATATAGACATCTGTTGTATCCATCGGTGTTATGTTTCCATATACAGTAAATTTAGTTCTTAACATTGGGAGCTCGTCCCACAGTATTTAACACGTGCGTTGTTTGGTTAATGTTAATCTGGATACCAAAATGATTATGCTTTTTAAGTCTATATTTTCAATTTTTAAAAAAGCAGAGTGATGTCCCTTAGCGTTAGGCCACAGTCATAATTGAGGGTAAATCTCTATGGGAAGATTTATACATATATTTATATATATTGTAGGGCTGTTAACGATTAATTTAAATTTAATCGTTAATTTTTTTTTAAATTAACGATTAATTAATCGTTAATTTCGATTAAAGCCAAAAATTCAATTTATGGTGTCATAAGTAACACTTATTAAACGTTCTTGTTGAAAATCTAAATAACGCTGGAATGTCTCCTTTATATGTCATCTTTCGATTACACAAAAAGAAAAGTGTGTTCAGTGTTTGGTTCAAGTGATGAGTGGGTCTAATTGACAATGTAACCAACCGAGCTTAACTCGGTTCACATGGAACTTAGGTAACTGGTATGCACATAAATGGTCTTGGCAAAGGATGACATTATCGGATATCGGTGTTCATTAAGTTTCCACCATTGTAGAGGGTTAATGGATTCAGGAACTTTCATCTCTATTTTGTAACGCAGTAATTCACCAGAAGATCTGTCGTCATTTTCTGTCTCTGAGTCAGAATCAATTACTGCCATTAGCTTAATACGCTTTTCATTTGGTTTGATAAGTAGGCGAAGCGTTAGAACCATGGTAGACGACTTTATCAACATTTTGAACATTTCCGTCATCAATAGTTTAAAACCAAAATGATCGTGTAATCTTCAGGAAATTTATTATTTTTCGGCCATTGTTTTTTATTTTTTACTTTTTGACTTTAAGTAATTTGTAAGTGATGGGTCGATTAATCGTTAAAAAATTATTTAATCGTTAAAAATTGTTAACGATAAATCAAGAAATTAATCGTTAATTTCCGCAGCCCTATATATTTATATAATAAACAATATAATAGACAAAGTCCATCTCTGTCTCCATCGATAACGCTGAGGGACATAGTACAACAGTCCATTGCAGTTAAAAAAGAATATTACCTTTTTTAAATATGAAAATATAGACGTAAAAATCAAAATAATTTTGTTTTCGCGATTAACAGAGCGTGTGGTGTCTCTCGCCGTAAAATAGTATATGACGTCAATTACCCAAACAATTATAAAATACTTTCTGTACATTTCAAGAAGTTTAATATTTTGTATTTCTCAAACAACGCCTTACAACCCTAGCTGTTATATTGTATACTATCAAGTCTTGTGTGAAAGATGAAGATGTTTCACACTCACACACAGCCACACGCACACAGACACACACGCAGATTTATAGATATATATAATATATACCTATATATACATATCGATATTTTTAACAGTTACTGGTACTTTATGACTCCTTTATTAAAAATATTATGATGTATTAGAAGACGTATACATCTATCATTGACAATGGCACGTGCAAATATATATTTAATATTTTTAGATCAGGAGGAAATCTTATAACAAGATTTTTCTGTAGTCTACCCTTTTCGATAAATGGAAAATCTAAATATGTCTGCTGCTTGACAAGGATTTAGGTTTGACAATATGATATTAGAATAAATAGATTCTTGCCTGACGGCCCTGCAATAAATTAAGCCATAAATCTTATTTGAAGTGGGAAAAACTGTATTTCAACTTAGAAAGCTGAATTCGAAAAAAATAAAAATATTGTTAATAAATCAACACGAAAATACATACGTGATAATCAGCATTTAAAAATTACAAAAAAGCTCCGTGCCAATACTGGAAGTATCTAGCTTAAGAAATTCAGCGTCTGAATCAAATTTAGCGAGCGTGCCTCCTCCTTAAAGAGACTCACAGTGTTTCTAAAATGGAAATTACGAATGGAATTTATTTTTACATACATCATCTTTTATTTACAAAAACACAATTATTCGACATAGTAAGGCACCTTGGCATAATAAAGAGTCGTCGAGAAAGGGTGGCCTTAACGTGGCTTGACAGACGAGTAGGGTAACGGATCTGGCCGCAGCTCGAAAACGACACCTCCTGGCAGGCAATGCCAAAGTCCGTTATTTTATGTGTTAGGTGCTGTTGACATATGATTACAGTCACTGTACGGATCCTTGGCTGAGCATTTGAAGTAATCCCAATAGTAAAAACCAAAGTACCAGTTGAGGGTCGGGTTATTCCGAAGTGAACGTATCGTACCCATCACTAGCAACGTCATTTAGCGGTGCCGGTTTAGGGCCGGGAGAGACAGTACAGATTAGCAAAAGGTATTGCGAAGAACGTAGCTGAACGCAATCTATGAGGAAATCTTTCAAAGGGGGTAACACCCAAGCTAGGCTATTGATAATCCCCCGCCTTGCGACATCTTGGCGCCAAACTTATTGCGAGTCGACTTAGGGAAAATTATACCCCTCCTTGTGAGGTCAATTTAAGTGGGAGGCATTTTACACCATGTCATGGATGCCCAGGCGGCCGCTTCAGAAGCGATCGTTTCTTGGGGAGGGGGGGGGAGGAGACGACGCCAAACAATGTTAGCTCTCTTTGGGGGTTGGGGGCGTGGTAGCTGAGGGGATTTACCGCGGATACCTATTAAGAGCACTAGGCTCTGGGCTACTGAATTTTTTCCACATGTACGTTCATATTAAGTGTGCTATAAAAAATAAAAAATAAACAATATAAAAAAAATGAAAAAAAATAATATTTTAATAAGAAATAAAACACATTTAAAACTCTTGTTTAAACGATACTATTTATAAAGTTATAAGTCACATGGCAATTACCTTAGCTTCCTCCCATGTTTTAGGATCTTCAAAGTATTTAAACATTTTCCATTTGCAGACAAGGTGTCATTCCAAGAACACGTTGCTGTTGGAAAAAAAAATATTGAGCTTGAAGAGAAGTTTACAGGTTTGTTTATTCTGCTGTATTAAATATCATAAAGTAAAATAAAAGCTTGATCATACACCGACATAAATATCGCTAAAGCATATCGAGAAATAGTGAGTACGGAATAAAAATACTGATTTATGTTCGTTTATCGAAGAAATTGTTTTAAAAAAACTTTAATGTAGAAGTTGGAGGCAAAGACTGAAATGACATAGACAAAAACTTCAACTTGTGAGGATAAGCCTTAAATCTCTTAAGTGAATTGTGCATGACAATTACATTATTAGATCTATAACATGTAAACAGGGTATGAGTAAACCTTACAGGACGTAACACTACAGCGAACGTTTCGGCAAAGAGACTTCTTCAATGAACAAATAGTCCAAAAATAAAACGAATATAAAGAAATAAAAACTTAGCTGCGGTGAAATGTTAAAGAGCCAATGAGAGCAATAACAGGAAGAGAGTAGAATTAGTTTATATAGATAAGGAGAGAGAGGGTGTGGCAAATCAATTAGGTTGTTAGTGCAAACACAATATTCTTCCATGTGGTACAGGAGTCGCATACTCTTTGATTAGTCTTTTCTCCACACTGACCATGGCGGTGTGGTTGTGCAAGAGACCACGACGGTGACCGACAGGTCATCGCAACCATATGGTCGCATCCATTGAAGTGTCGGGAGACAGGACACTGTTTGTCTTGTGTTATCGCACGTACATGCTCTGCGATACGACAGGAGAGTAACCACCCCTTCTCACCTATGTATTTTAAAGAGCAGCACTAACACACAATGGTGTAGAACAGTGATTTTCAAAGTGGTGGTCCGCAGAAGTTATCAAGAAATGAAAAATACATGTAATTATAATACTTAACTTTTCCTTAATTTTGATAACCGACAAGAGAATGAATCCAGTGGCGTAACAACTGATTTGCATTGGGGCAGTTGCCAAGGGCACCGGCGTGCGCCAGTTCAAAAGGGCGCGCTAAATCTCTAATTTTTAAATTTTTATTTAAATAAAGGGCACCAAAACCCCAGTTATGCCTCTGAATGTATCAAATTAACACTTCGTCTCGCTTGATGGTGACATCAAAGCGACTGTGATTTCACCGTCGGCTCTCTAGTTGGTTGCCCATCTGTGAATTTGGAAATTCTGATGGTATATGAGTGATAATAAAATAAGGATGACTTGAAGGAAGAGTATATCTTTTCTACTTCGTTACCAACTACTGTAATACAAAAAGTTATGAAATATTCAAGGCCATTCATAATTGATACATTGTTTGCAATTGTCAGATAAAATTTAAATATTAATTTATCATTTTTATAATATATTTTTATGTATTGATCATTGGTTTAAAGCAAACACACTTTGTGTTGAATTATTTGAGTTGTGGGCAAAGGATCACTTGGTTAGTTTCGCTGCAACCCCTGTAGATTTAAAATTAAAAAACTATTTGACTTATTTTGTAAGTATAATATGGTTAATAGATACCGTGAAATACGAACATGCTTTAGAATAAATATTGTTAACACGAAACCGTCTAATGTTTCCCACAAAATACTATGTATTTTCATACTTTTTATTTCAACATAAACTGACTTCAACTGAAAATATTTCTTTTCTGAGAATGAGCAGAATACGGCAAACACCTGCCACGCCGGCAAGAAATAATGTAGACTCGTCTTATTATTGAAATGAAATTAATCTAACTTCGCTTTGAAATACCGACCAGATTGAGCCAGCTGGTTTATGAGACGAGCCGATGTTGTTTATCTATCCCTTACCCCACTCCCAGCCCAAGTCGATAGTGTCAATGTCTGAGGGAGAGAATGTAATGACATAAGGCAAGAACCTATCGCTTGTTAGACTTGACCTTAAATCACTTGTGGGAATTATGCATGACAATCACAGCTAATCAAGGAGAGGAATTAGGTTGTATGGGCATACTAAAAATGTCTAGTTGCTCTCTGAATTATTTTCATTAGTAAGGCGCAAATAAACTTTTTTTTCTGGTCCTTAAAATTCTTACAACTTACAAGCGCCTTGACATTACATAAATTTCAACTGTGTACATTTTATTAATTTGTTTTAATTTTTGAATTTTTTAAAAAATATTTTAAAAAATATTTTTTTGAGAATCATGGTTACACTTATTATATCTGTTTTAGAAATAATGTTAAACATCGAAGCCCTGACAACTAAGGTAAGAAATATTAGTTTATGACAATGTTTTATTTTTAAAATAGAAAATTATTATTTTTTTATTTTTTTATAAAAATGATTAGTAACGAAAATGGGACGGCGAAAAAACCCTCCTACTTGAATGCACTTAATGAACTTAAGATTTCAGTCCTCATACCCAGGAGTGGGGTCGAAAACTACTCGGATCTCTTGCTTTTAAAGGATGCGAGATAAGTAGACACTAGCGAAAGCAACACTTATTAATGCTAGACTAAAGGAGCGACTACATAGGTCGTTGAAATAAATTGACACTTTAAGTGACAGTGTTATACTCGAATGTCTTCGCAGACCTTAGTTTCTCGTACGATTACACTGATTCCTTACAACAAAAGGGGAAAATTAGCGTACAGTTATCTGATCCGTGTTGGACAGTATCAATTGGCCATGTCATGGAGCTCTAGGTCATCATCAAAGATCTGTTGAACAGTAACAATATTGCCATGCATGTCATATAGAGCTCTAGGTCATCATCAACGATCTGTTGAACAGTATCAATTGGCAATGTCATTGAGCTCTAGGTCATCATCAAAGATCTGTTGAACAGTATCAATTGGACTTGTCATGGAGCTCTCTTTCGTCATCAAAGATCGGTTGAACAGTAACAATATTTCCATGTCATAGAGCTCTAGGTCATCATCAACGATCTGTTGATCAGTATCAATTGGCCATGTCATTGAGCTCTAGGTCATCATCAAAGTTCTGTTGAACATTATCAATTTGCCATGTTCTTGTGCTCTAGGTCATCATCAAAGACATGTTGAACAGTATCAATTGGCCATGTCATGGAGTTCTAGGGCGTCATCAAAGATCTGTTGAACATTATCAATTGGCCATGTCATGGAGCTCTAGGTCATCATCAAAGATTTGAAAGATTGCAAATAAGTTATGTTTCTCTTTGTAGCCCAACACCACACCCTATCGTTCGATGACTCAGATGCTTTGTTAGTCGTGGTGGAAAGCCAATTTCTGAGAGTAACGTTTACAACCTGGATTTTTGAAGACTCAGTCATTAATATTTATAACTCTATGTCACGAAGAAGCAGGGATGGATGGCCACTGGTAAAAATAACACGTAATAACAAGTCCTATATCTTCTGTGTTGAATGAACATCTGTAATATATCACTCCTAGGGGCGACTGAGTTCCACACTGAGTTAATTACATCCTTTATGAGTTGTCAAATTCCTATCACATTTTGGGGGTCTGTAATTTGGAAAAGATTGGCTTTCTTACATAATTATTTTCTAAACTCATTATATTTGAAGATGCATGTTAAGAAATTCGATTGAAAGTTAAATACTTGTATGATGAAATGTGTGGGTCCCTTTATGTGATGAAAATTTGCTGCCCAGTGTAAAAAGATAAACCCTCATTAATTCGATTTAACAAATTACCCATGTTCTGTCCTATACTGTTGGAGTCGAAATTCAATATCCACGAGAAGCTGAAACATTATATTAAAAAAAATTACAAACAAAAGACAATAAAACTTACAAATTTCCATGCACATAAATTGAAATGGCCTGGGATATTGGTCGTGAATGAAATTTCCGCTATAGCCGACAACAAAAATGCAGTCAAATTCATCTCTGGACTGAAGATGATTTAGGCTATTTAAATTTGCTGCTGACCCATCCGTCCACTGAAACGTGCCTTCAGTTTCGATGTCATTTGCTCCAATCCGAACAAAAATAAAAGCGAATTGTATGGGTATGGTTTATTACTATAATTCATACTTTAAGGCTAACAGTGATAATAAAGTTTATATAAAAAATCCATGGAACTCCAATGTGTGCTATACGAATATCTTAAAAATCTTTTGATGTCTATGAGCAAGCTGGAGGAAAAGGTTGAAAACAACTAGGAGTGAGGCTTAGAAAAGATTTAGCTAGAATGTTTCGTATTTCCAACATACATTTACACACACACACACATACACATACAAACACACACTCGCAAACATTGTCCCAATACATTATTATTTAAACTTACATAACGAATATGTTTACATATCACTGCCTAATGGGATACTTATTTTGATCAGATAAACACAATTTTGTTTGTAATTTTGCAGAAATTTCAAGATAACATATTAACTAACGTCTTTATTCTGACAACACAGATAAATCAGATAAAATTTTCACTCATAATTCCTTGTAGTGTTTGGAAAAAGCAGCATGCTAATTTTCTTAAGAATTCATTCCCATAAAAGTTCATTGTACACTTTATTTGATAAACATCCATGAAAACTTAAACAAAAAGTTCTTATAAACTACGAATTTGCTCAGGATGTTAATTTTTTATGTATAATATTATACATATATTTATATATATATCTAATATATAAAGCTCAATTGGTGTTTGTATGTTTGTATATTATGTATGTTTTTCGCCGCTCTCTGTTCCACTCTCATTTAAAAACCAAATAACGGACAAGGACCAAATTTGGCAGGACAGTTCCTTTTAACCTGCAGGTGGTTTTGGTATATGTTTTGTAATTGTCGCTTTTGCCCGAAAGCAGTAAATAAAAAAATCAGAAAATGTAGAGACAAAGAGAAATAAATTATATCTCACTCCCATCTTGAACAGCTTCATGCGGACATTTTGGTGCGCTAAATTTTCCTATCTAATATATAATCGCCCTAAGTATGCGTGTGTCTCCCCGTTCAAAGGCGCGCGAAAAGGTGCTCGAAAGGCGCTCAAAAAAGGTGCGCAAAAAAGGCGCGCAAAAATATTATAAATAAATTAAAATATTTTCGCCGTAAAAAAATATTATATGACGGCATTGTTTTAGCTAGAACGTCAATTACCGAAACAACGCACGAACCTGTGACGTCAGCATTTGTGTACACACAAACACACATTTGTGTTGAGTCTAACATCGGCCACCAGCCTATGCGTGTGTGTGTCTCCGTTATAAATCATGATGTTAGTCACCACCAACCGGTTGATGTCGGTGTGTCGGTCTTCGGTTCTTGACCCACTGCCAACTGCATTGCTGCGCTGCATTCAAGGTACGACACCGTTCTCCTACGCCTGTACCCATCGTCAATGTCACGTTCGCATTGCTTTATTATTTCTTCTTCAACTCCACAAATTTACAAACCTTCGCGTGTTGCCACGAGACAAATATGCCTCGAAAAAAGAACATTCGATGAAGCCGAAATTGCCGATAGAAAACGTCGCAGAAACGAACATAACAGGAATCGAAGAAGAACATAAACACACGAGGAGGCATCCCGGCGACATGTAACGCTAAACCAACGCGAAAGCCTTTTTGGGTTCCACATGCACAAGCAGTCTCATGCAATTATCAGACTCCAAGTTCATCTCCTTGGCGAGCAATCAGTAGTTTTTATTACTGATAACGTTGAGGCTGCAGCACAGAACGCAGCTTCGAGAGACACTACTTTAACGGCATGGTTCAAACTAAATCAACAATACCAGATGGCTACAGGTATACTATACTATACATACTGACATACCTGAACATTATGTTTTTCACGAGAGGACAAGAACATGGCAGAGAAGGCAAAGGGATGCTGACAGAATAATTGGTCGTATGTACTCTGTCAGTTTAGTGTCAGACATTCAGCGCTTCTGCTTGCGCTTACTTCTCCTTCATGTGCCAGGTGCAACTTCCTTTGAGGACCTTCGGACCGTCCATGGTATGACATTTCCAACATTCAAGGAAGCTACACAACACCGAGGCCTCTTCAATGACAAGCAGGTCTGGGATGTGACGTTACATGATGCAGTTGCCGAAAAGAGACCCGCTCTCCTACGGGAATTATTTGCACATATGTGCCTGCTCGCATCTCCTTCAAAAATTCCACAATTGTTCCAGAAATTTAAAGAATACTTTTATGACGATTTTACGTTGCAGTTTCATCACGAAGTGAATTGCAAACACTGCCTCAATTTGGCCCTTACTGATATTCAATTGATCTTTATTGCTAATAGGAAAACCTGCGAGAATTTAGGTTTACCAGTTCCACCAAGTCACGTGGAAGACATACATGACAGCGTTTTTGATCCGGTCCAACAGCTCAGCAAAGCAACAGACATGGTACGGAGTCTCAAGGATCAGCAGAGACACGCATTTGATGAAATTATCACAGCCGCAGCCAATGATCATCTTCCTCATAGGTGTTACTTTCTTGACGGACCTGGTGGCAGTGGTAAAACATATTTGTACACAACCTTGCTTGCATCCTTTAGAGTGGAACAGAAGATTGCTTTAGCTACTGCATCAACTGGAATCGCGGCCAATTTACTGTAAAGTGGTCGAACGTATCATTCCCAATTTCAACTTCCCGTCCCAATTATCGACACCTCAACCTCCAGAATGAGAATGACCTCCTCCGATGCTGACATTCTCCGAAGAGCCACAATAATCATTTGGGATGAATCCACGATGGCCTCTAAGGATGCATTGAAATGCGTGAATAAACTCTTACAAGATATCATGCAAAATGACAAACCTTTCGGAGGAAAAACCATTCTCTTGGGTGGGGACTTCAGACAAACCTTGCCCGTTGTTGCTCATGGAACCAGGTCCGCCATTGTCGAAGCGAGTATTAAGTTTATGTAACGCTAAACCAACGCTATCTTTGGTCTAAATTTACAATTCTCACGTTAACAAGTAATGTGCGATCTATTGATCCAGAATTTACGTCTTGGTTAATTGAGCTAGGCAATGGAACATTAACCAATGAACATGGATTGAACGAGAATATATTTGAAGTTCCAGCCCATATGGTCTGCACAGGATCTATTGTTTCTGAAATATTCGGTGAACGAATTCTAGCCAGAGATGCGGAAGAATTTGCAAATAAGGCTATTCTCTGCCCTACAAATGCCGATGTGGACCTTATCAATAGTCAGGTTCTGCATTTACTTGAAGGAGAACCCAGGACATTCTTAAGTTCCGACTCCATCGACGACTGCACGCCAGATGATGAAAACAATTATCCCGTGGAATTTCTACATCAATTGGCACCTTCGGTAATGCCTCTTCATCAATTAACAATAAAAGTCGGAGCAATTATAATTATTCTTCGCAATTTGAACACTTAACGAGGTCTATGCAACGGCACCAGATTGGTGTTTAGGGACCTCAAACCCAACCTCATCATTGCTGAACTTCTGTCTGGAAGTGACAAAGGTCGCACTCTATTCATTCCACGCGTGGACATTGCCCCGACAACCACATACTTGCCTTTCATTCTACGGAGAAGGCAATTCCCTGTGAAGTTAGCTTTCGCAATGACCATAAACAAATCGCAGGGCCAGACACTGGATAAGGTCGGTATCTACCTACCACAACCTGTGTTTAGCCATAGACAATTATACGTTGCTTTCTCCCGTGTACGCAGATCAGCAGCTGTCAAGGTCCATGTGGCAGATGGTCCTAAACAAGGGAAACTGCCCCACGACAGCTCCACCTGCTACACTAAAAATGTGGTGTACAAGGAGATCTTTCATATTTAGCTGTTCATATCGTATTGTGTTCATGGCAATAAAAGATACAAGTTCTTTTCTATTTGAGTATTTCGTACATCTCTTTGTTATTTATTTTCATATCGTACTGTGTTCATGGCAATATAGGCCAAATGTTATTTTCTATTACAGTAATTCATACATTTCTTTGTTATTTCTGTTCATATATCGTATTCTGTTCATGGCGATAAAGGCCACGTGGTTTTTTCTATTGCAGTATTTGGTATATTTCTTTGTTATCCCTTCTGTGGGATTTCGTTCTGCCAGCTTCAGCAGGCTTTTGAACTAGTACCTTATAGTCAGCGATGCGCTTTCTAAAATCTTTTATTGCCTGATGGCGCTTTCCTAAATCTTTATTTATGGTGTGCACTTTTTCGTTTTCAATTGAGCTTTTTTTATTTTATTATTACGCGTTATAATATTAACGTCAACTTTTGTTTTACAATTACGAAACAAAGTAAAATCTACGGATGCACTTGGCCGAGTCTACACTTTTCATCTGTAAATTGCTGAGTGCTTCTTTTTACGAATGCTACTTCACATTTTCAAGACTCCAAAGTCATTTCTATACCTAAAGATAGTCAATAATGAACTTTGTCAAACCTATTGTATGGCAAGTGAAAAAAGACGTTTTTTAGAAAATGATGACCACTGGGATCTAACGCTGTTTGAAGCATGTGCCACCAAATCACCATGGCATCTGTTTTGCATTTTGCTAACTACATGTAATGTTTGAAATCCTCTTCAGTTGTGGAAGAAATACAAAGAACATCGTAGTAAAGATATTCTTTTGAAAGTTAGATGTGAAAATCCAACCTTACCAATCTGTTTTAGGGAAATGTGTGAAACTATGAATTTAATTTATGGAAAAAATAAACAATATTAAGAGTTAAATGAAAGCCGACTGTAATAAGATAGATAATTTTCAGATAGAGTGTTGCTTTAGTAGAAAATATGCTAACGCATCTATTGCCAGTGACAGTGACAATTTTTCAAATAGGCAATCGGTGATACTTTACTGGCGTAAATTATATTTTCTTTTTGTGGGGCTTAATTTCTTAAACCTTAATTTAAAAATAAGATTATTGATCAAAAAGAAACACTGCTATTTATTTTGTATGTCAATGTTTTCTGTGTTTAATTTGAACCTATACATTTATTGTACCCTCCGGCTAACAATTACTATAATTGCAAACTTAATATTGTTTAATGACTCATTGAAAATTTAAAGAGAAAAATTACATCTTAAAACTTAAAAGTAAACGCGGTTATTGAATCAATACCTTCACTAAAACGTTTGGCAAACGTCTCTCTCTCTCTCTCTCTCTCTCTCTCTCTCTCTCTCTCTCTCTCTCTCTCTCTCTCTCTCTCTCACACACACTCTATTTTGTGCTAAAATTGGAATTCTCAATAATGCACATTTGTAGTAATCCTACTAACTATTAATCCTATTTAAAGCTTGCAAGACTGCATTGTTTTAAAACACATCTTTTAAAACTTTTACCTACCTTTAAAAAAAACTATCAAATATTTCTTCAACTGTTGAATTTAGCTTATTTGCACACTCATTTTAATATATTCTTGTTCAATTTCAATATGAATATTTTTATTTAAAGCATTTGTGTTCATTTTCTTATGTACATTTTTGTAAAGCGTGTTGACCCATGCTGCTAGCTGGGTTATCTCCAATTATAATAATTTCAATTGTTATTATACTGCAACGCGACTTTAGATGTAAAGGTTTAAAGAAATCGTGTCCGAAAAAAATTGTGTGATTAATTAAAACAATTAATATTAATTTTTGTCCTCAGGCTGTGGTCGTGTCCGCCACTTTTTCAGCCCACAACGCATTGCCCCTCACCAGGAACAGTGGTAGGATGGCGGAAATTCACAAGGGGTGGGGAGAGTTGTCCTTTGACTGACCCAGGGTCTCAGTCGGGGTAGAAACAAATATTGTATTTCAGCGACCTAAATACTAAATAACTTATTGGGAAAGTTTGTACATTAGCATAATCTAAGTAACTTTTAACCAATCAGAAACTGGCGTGGTCATTTATCACTTCCTGGGAAGACGTGTCGGGGCCAGCCAGAAATGTTAGGGTGAAATACAGGCTAAGCAAGGGGGACAATATAAGGGCAGGAAAACCTGTGAGAGAAGGGTCACACGGCGCCTAGGTAGAGGGAGAGCCACCCCACAGCCTAAGTGAGAGTCGTGTAGAGCGTAGCGGTTAGGGATGAGTAGCTTAATTATACTTGTACACTGTGTCATGTTAGCTTAGCGAGAATTCAATAAACATTATATACAGCTATAGTCCTCTACTTACCTGAATTGTGTTATTTGTTTTATTAGCGGAACAGTTAGTATTATTTCAACTAACAATATAGCCACCATTCGGCTACAAGTAGAATACACGAACCATTTTACGAAGTTTATCGAAAGTCAAACTTCTGCTTTAAAATTAATTTAAATGAATTTACAAATCATTTCATAATTGTCTTTCATAACTACATAAATACCTACGGGATACCACGCATTATTTGTTTAAGAACACATTTATCAGTGTGTTAAACTGAGAAAAGCACTGATCGATAAGAAGGGTACATTTTGAATCTTCAATGAAAATATTCTTAAAACCCTTAATACTCAAAAACCTTAAAATTATTATTTAATTGGCGTATATCAAATGAGAATTCTGGAAGGTGCATAGTGTACTAAAGTAAAATGTAATTTCAATGTCAAAATATATTAATTTAACAGTTGCTCAGTAATATGTCAATATTTAATTGGAAAGTTAAGTTCAGCATGAAAAAAATGTACATTGAAAAAAAAATCTTGGCATCTTGTATACATATCTTGATTTAATAACCTCATTTCTTTTTGCATTTGTTAATTAAAAGAATTGTTTTTAATTTCCATTGCTCTGATTAAATGTGTAATATAATGAATGTAAGATTATTAAAATAAATTTTGATTAGCTTGATAATTAAAATGCATGTATTTGTTTTTAAAGGTGTCTTAATTGTTCTGGCTCTTCTAAAGAGAAAACATTAACTTGAACAAATAGGAACATATCCGTATTTATACTTTGAGATAAATATATAAACATATATACCTAATTCTTTATTGTCTACTACTTTCACATGTTCGTTTGGTTTTAAATTTAATGTTTTCAATAGTCTATTCAATCCAATTTGTTTCATATAATGATATTTTATAATCCGATAAGCAAGTAATTAAGAAAAAGTCGATAAAAGAATGTCAAAATTATCAATATATTTGTTTTCCTTTTCGTTTTCTCACACGAAACACGAGTTACGCCGGGTTTTGGCTAGTATATATATATAAGCATATATATATTTACACAAAATTATGTATCACTGACTCACTTTGGATTAACGCTAAGGGACATCACTCTGCTTTTTTTAAAATTAGTAAATATAGACTTAAAACTCATAAACATTTTGGTTTCCAGATTAACATTAACCAAACAACTCAAGAACCTTTGACGTCAGTATTTGTGTTGTAAACAGTGCTGACTGACTCAAAGAGTTATTTTTTAGTGAAGTAATTTGGGGCGCTGTTTTCTAAAATTAGTTAAAAATCGTGTGGTGATTAGCACTGTAAAAACATTATATAAATTATTTGTCTATATTTCAGGAATATTTAGTATGTATCATAAAATGATAAGTTACTTAGGCTTTTGAAAAAAAAAGTGGGTGTCATAGGCGCCCTACAACCCCTACTTTAAAATACTTTGTGTTCATTTAAGGAAGTCTCATTAAGTATTTATCGTGCAAGGACAAGTTAGTTGGGCTTTTGAAAAAGTTGGGCGCCATAGGCGCCCTAAAAAAAGTGGGCGCCGCAGGCGCCACGGCGTCGCAGCACAACCTAGTGAAAAATATACAAGCCCAAGTCCCTATCTGTCTCCATCTATAACGCCGAAGGACATTGTGCAACAGTCCATAGCAGTTTAAAAAAATACCTTTATAAATCCTTAATATTAACTCGTGGCGTCTGCGTGCACCCTTGATTGCTTGTCGCCAAAACTTTGGATGGATTTTTAACTTACTTCCTCGTAAGCTAGCGAGCTGAAATTAAGCAGGCAGTTTGGTGGTAATGATAAAAACTATGTATCAAAATTTCGGATCGATCGCATGTACCGTAATTAAATTATTGATTTTTTAGATTATTTTATTTATCTCTTTTTTTCTCTATGTATCATGTTATTTTTTGAGATAGAGTGTCGCGGTGCGTATTATATTGAACGACCTTTCTGTCGCGCAATAAGGTACGTATTTTACTGACAACACTTTATATAAACATTTTCCTGATCGGTGCGCATTATATTAAACATGTTTTACGTCACAACTACAATTTTTTATTGTTGGATGGTCTTGCGCTGCGGATTATAATGAACATTCTTTTAGTTACGTCTCGTACATAAAGGATTATAGTCAAAAACTTGGTTTTTTAACGGGTTTTTTAATTTTAAAATATGAAAATATAGACTTAAAAATCGTATTAATTTTTTTCGAGATTAACAGAACGTGTGGTGTCTCTAGCCGTAAAATAGTATATGACTTCAATTACCCAAACAATTATAAAATACTTTGTGTACATTTCAAAAAGTTTAATATATCATATTTATCAAACAAGGAGGATGTATTACTTGGGCTTTTGAAAAAATGGGCGCCTTAGGCGCCTTACAACCCCTAGCTGTTTATTTTGTATATTATCAAGTATTATGGGGAAGTTAAAGATGTTTCAGACTCACACACGCCATACGCACACAGACACTTATATATAACTATATATATATATACATATATTCTATCGATATGTTTTAAAAGCTACTTTATGACTCCTTTATTAAAAATATTATTATGTATTGGAAGCCAAATACATGAATCATTTACAATGGAACGTGCAAATATATATTTAATTTTTTAGATGAGGAGGAAATCTTGTTAAAATGATTTTCTGTTTTTTTTGTTTTTTTTTGATTACCTCATTATACTTTTGAGAATTTTTTGAATTTTAGAACCATTGGGGGATAGGAGTTCCGACGCTGACCTTGAGTGAACAAACATCTTGGAATAATCTGATGGGTCATGGAAAATTTATAAGGACGCTACAACTACTTAAGTCACATGTGATCACGTGTCAGGTGCCTGATGAAGCCTGAATGTATGCATACGAGCACGTGCTTAGGAATTGGTACATGATGGTTGACCAATTAAATAAGAGTGGCACGTTCACCCGTGCCACCTAGAGGAATAGCCAATAGTAACTGTTAGGAATTTAGGGCAGATGCCATGATGGCGTCGGTGAGCAGTACTTATACACTGGGAAGAAACCACGAGGAGCTCTCTCTCCCAGACGATTACAGGTCACCCTGAGAATTAGTTTCTAGGGGAAAGACTGTGGGGAACAGAGCCTTGCTGAAAGGGGTTCAGATTTTTTAAGACTGTTAGACTTATAAGCAGTGGCGGATTTAGGTTTGTCTGCGTAGGGGGGGCCAGGAGAATTTCATGGGGCGCCGGAATTTTTTTTTATTCATTCACTTAGTGGAAATATTTCTAGGTGCTGAAATAAAATTCATTTGTCTAAATTGCTGGTTATGTAATGAAGATTAGAAATTTGATATGAGATTCACTCTTATTGCTATATTTTATGTCGAAAAAAACATTTCTGCTCACCTTAAATGTGAGATTTACTCTAATAAGTTTTCATCTTAAGAGACTGCTGCAGGCTTAAATATGAAATCTAAGGTGTTTTGTTTTTGTTACAAACATTTTCAGAGTTGCCATGTGGCAACTTGCTAGACAAAAAGTAACATCTAGTCTTAAGTAGATATGGTTAATCAATTGAATTTATGAAAATGGTAGTTAATTTGGGAACTGTTATTTGTGACAAAATATAAATTTCTCATAATCCTTTGTGTTCAATTTCAATTGGTGAATATCATAGCAGACTTTAACATAGAAAACTCAGCATAATATGTTTATAGTCTTTGGGCTAAATAAAACATCTAAAATGTTTTGATAATGAGGTAGAATTTGATTAAAATTTTTTTATAGGCCTCCAATAGTATGTTGTACTACTGTATCTGCAAGTTGACTCATCAGTTTGTTCAGCTTGCCATAAATAGCAGTTACAGTAACTCACACAAATAACTAAGTGTTAAATAATATATGCTGCGTTGATCATTCAAAGTACATTATTTAATATTATTTTTGTTTACATCAAACTATGGCAATGAATCTCTTCAATATACAAACCATTTCTTTATATTCAGGAGAGTAATAGGTCACAAATGCAAACAAAATATAATGTATTTTTAAAAATGTTAATAATTAATAAAAGGCCTAAATAATTATAATTAAAGAAATCATTTATCATAAATATATTATATGCATATATCATATGTAGGATAAAAAGATGACAGTAAATTATGAACTTAGTTCCAAAGAGAACAACTTATTTTTTTTTCTAATAAAATTTTAAGAGCTACTGTTTTTAGTTGTTGTAATATTTTTCTATCTCAAAGAATGAAATGAGAATTTTAGCTGGCAAAATAGTTCAGTTTAAGAGCAGGTAATCTGATGCTACAAATAATGAAAAACACAGAGACTTTGGTGGAGCGGATTGGTCAGGATTAGTAACACACACACACACACAAAGAGTGCCAATAATATTATACTTGTAAATAAACTAAACAATTTACTTCAGAATTTAAAAGAATAATTTTTCATTGAAAGTTTGAGCATCAAACTTTGGGAAAATCAACGAACTTTAGACAAACAATGATTTTAAGTTCCTAAAATAAAAATTTAAAACTCTATCAAGAATGCAGGACTAAACATAAACCATGGATAAGCACAGGACGCGATATTCTTCTGTGTTTTTGTTCGTCTTTCGTGATCGACGATGACCACTCTCATCATATTTGCTGGGCCGCCACATGTGTTCTCTGGTGGCTTATTAACCCTATTTTTGCGCGAAAGAGGCGTCCGCATGTCGGACAAGAGATAGAAGCGGTCCCTTCAGGGGGGTTTTGGTTTCGTTCCTTTCTGGCCTGGCGTTTTAACTTGGCAGCCTGTTGTCTATTAGCTTCACAGACAGCTGCGCCATTCCATATCGTAGAGCGCCAGTGGGCTCGGTTACTGGCTGCCGCTTCCCAGGAGTCATGTCCGATGTCGAAGGCCTTCAGAGCAGTTTTAAGTGTGTCCTTGTAGCGCTTTCGTGGACCTCCGCGTGCTCTATGCCCTTCGGTAAGTTCACCATAGAAGAGCCTCTTGGGTAGGCGATGATCGGGCATGCGCACTAGATGCCCCGCCCAGCGTAGTTGGCTTTGCATGAGGATAGTGTGGATGCTGGGGAGTCCTGACCTGGCTAATATTTCGGTGTCTGGAACTTTTTCCTGCCATTTTATATTGAGAATTTTTCTAAGGCTTTTGGTGTGGAAGTGGTTCAGCAACCTCGCATGGCGTTGGTATACAATCCAAGTTTCACATGCATATAATAAGGTGGGGAGCACTACAGCTCTGTATACTTTTAGTTTTGTTTGGGTGCTGATTCCCCTTCTGTTCCAGACACTGTCATGCAATCTACCGAATGCTGCGCTGGCCTTTGAGATTCTCGAGTTCACCTCGTCATCAATATTGGCCTTCTGGGACAGTGTGCTGCCAAGGTAAGTAAAGCGGCTCACTGTGATGATTTTGTTGCCGTTGATGAATATGTTAGGCTCAGTATAGGATTTGCCCGGGGCCGGCTGGTATAACACTTCTGTCTTTTTTGTGCTGATGGTGAGCCCAAAGTTAGAGCACGCACTGGAAAATTTATCAGCACTTAGTTGCAGTTGTGCTTCAGAGCCCGCGTTAAGGGCACAATCATCAGCAAAAAGAAGTTCCAGGATGCTGTCTGATTTGACCTTTGTCTTAGCTTTAAGCCTCCTGAGGTTGAACAGACGACCATCAGTGCGATACCTGAAGTCCATGCCTACATTTCTATTCCTGAAGGCCTCTGTAAGCATGGCTGAGAACATGAGGCTGAACAATGTTGGGGCCAGAACACAGCCTTGCTTAACGCCATTTGTGACAGGGAATGGTTTAGAGACCTCTCCGTTGTCCTGGACTCGAGCCTGCATGCCATCATGAAATTGCCTTACAATGGCTATATACTTATTTGGACACCCATACTTGGCCATAATCCTCCATAGGCCCTCTCTGCAGACTGTGTCAAAGGCTTTCGTAAGGTCTATGTAAATGGAAAATAGGTCCATATTCTGCTCTTACCACTAGTTTAGACTAAGTTCCAATTACACAATTTCCATTCACTAGTCTATTTTGTTTGTTTTATATATATTTATATGATATATGTATAAGTATATATCAATATGTAAACAAAATCAAAGTATGTATGTATGTTTGTCCTTTATACCTGACTAAACCATTCACCCGATCACCATGGAACTTTCGGAATGTAATGGTAATGCTTCAGGAATGGCTTGTTTAAAAAATATTTTATAACATTGACCCGAATGTTTGTGGGCCCAAAAATGTATTTTTTGTCTTATATGAGTTATATAAAATCAGTTTAAGCCTAAGCTACTTGGTAAGTGAATGGATCTCAACCAAACTTGGTACATACAAATTTGATAACCCATATTAAAATACTATAGGGCACTGAGCTCCTAAGGTCCATTCCTTCGGGGCCGGGGGCCAACATCTTTTTTCCATAAGATTTTACGACTTTATTCCCATTTTGATTATACACGATCTTGAAAAATATTGACAAACATATCTATTATGATCCATGCAGATAAAATAAACAGGTATTTTGAAGTTCATTTCTTTCACCGATTGGGCCTTAGGGCCTTAATGTCGTTTTTCTTTATATCTATATTTATGAAAATGAAAGTATATATGTCTGTCTGCATGTCCGTTAAACTACTAAACTATTTATCCGATCGCCATGAAGCTTTGAGCGATTGTTTTTATGCTTCCAGAATAGCAACTCGCTAATTTTCAAAAAAAATGTTACACTCATGGGGCTCATGTTGTTTTTTGCTTATATGAACTATACCAAAAATATTAGTTTGAGCGTTACCTACTGTGTGAATGAATGAATCTTGACAAAAACTTCTTATATAAATACTTGAGAGCCTATATTAAAATACTGCAGTGCACTGAACTCATAATGTCCATTTCTATAAAAAATTCAAAAAAGAGCTGCCAGATTCATTACTGGAGAATATCAAAACTGACAAGAATAACACCATTAGTTAAATCATTAAACCTTGAAACACTAGAGGATAGAAGAACCAAGAGCAAAGTAGTAATAATTCATAAAGCAATTAATTCTAATTTAGAAATACAACACAAAGATAACTTAATACAACCCTCAGATAGACATAAGGATAAAAACACCTTTCTTATTCCGTATGCAAGAACAAACACATACAAGTTTTCATTCTTCCCGTCCAGAATTCGGGCGTGGAATGGGTTGCCTTAAGAATCCAGGAAAACCAACACTTTATCAACATTTAAATCTCTAATAAAAATGCAGGACTAAACACAAACCATAGATAAGCGTAGGACGCAATAATCTTCTGTATAGAAGGAGCGTCTGTAAACAGATAAGATAAGTAACTGTGCTCCAAAAGTCATTAAATCGATCATCTATTTTTGTTACAAGTGTATCAATGATAGTGAAGTACGTTTCAGATTTAAAGAGTGTAGTTGGATCATCAGCCATTTTATCTCTGCTAAGTTCACTTGCCATGTTTTTTGTTGTTTTTTGTTGTTTTATTTCAATTCGCATTTCTTTAAATTCTGTATTAACATCTAGTTTGGAACAATTTTCGTTAATAAATTATTTTACATCTACATTCAGAATTTCAAAGGTTCATCGCTTCTCATTTCAACAAACTTATTTCTTCCAACATCGATCAAATGTTTTGCAAAGCGTTGCAAGTAGTTTGATGACACGAAGATAACTTTTGTACAAATAGCATCAGAAAAACAGAAGAATATTTTGTTATTAAACCAGAAAGTCCCATAGCTTCTGCTCTGATATTTCCTTTATATTCTGTTGATTCCCCTGAATGAAGTGTGGCTATAATAGCCAACAACTGCATGAACTGCATGCTTACGGCTTGCACATCTTGTATCAGAAAGTCGTTTTAGACTGTTGATTCATATTGATATTTCTGGTGTTTTTTTAAGAGTATGTAGACGTGGTAAACTAGACGTAAGGAATGCATACAACCTTAAAGCTGTGCAAAAAACAACTGTACATCACAGTTTACAGACATTGCTTCTATAGTAGCAAAATTCAAAACATAGGCACAACAATTGGGTGAAAGTTTCTTTATTTGGGTTTGAAAGCCACTCTTAATCTAGAGTATGCCTGTCCTCGACAGAGTGTGAAATCAATGTTTCACTTTTTTAGTTCCGTTAAAATCTTCTCAGCAAATGCGGCAACATTTTTTTTAAAGCCCCATAACCGGTGGTCGTACGGGGTCTTATGTTTCCATTAGAACTGACTAGGAGCGGGCTTGGTAGACCTTGGTGGGCACCCCATCTCCCTTCCAGGTCAGCGGAGGACTTTCTTAGCGTTAGTCATTCCATTTTTATTGTGGCTCTAACGTGGGCGAGATCCCACGCCCCTCAGCTTGCGGGGCGAGCGCACTATTGACTTCGCTATCCATAAAAGCCTTTAAATCTTTCCACAAATTTCCTGATTTTTAAAAAAAAATTAACTTAAAGAAACTGACATCTGATCAATTCTAGATATATCAATGGTTGAATCAATAATTAAAGAAAAGAATTGTGCAGACTTAACTTCATTATCAATTGTCGCCGATAATTCAGATACGAGTGATTGATTTAAGCCATATATTACAGTTTCATCATTTGAAAGACGATATTTAGCAAGCAGTTTGGTGTTGATTAGAAGTTTCATGTTTAGCAATCTTTTTTTCTGCTCTTGTGACACCTTTTTAGTGTTCATCGAGGGCATCTTTAGGGGGCGCCATTTTAGACCCAACAGGGGCGCGGGGGGGCAAGCCGCCCCCCCCTGCCCTATAGCTAAATCCGCCACTGCTTATAAGGATAGTCAATTGTATGTTAGAGTTAGATGTTATTTTCCTGTTATATATTGATTGATATATTGTTAGTCGATATATGTATGCGTATTTGTATTTTCAGCAAGTAATGAAGGGTAGTGTTACCTACAGTGAAGGAAGTAACGTAGGGCTAGAATAGCCAATTGCAACTTAGTGTTGAAGTGAGCACTAGATGTGCTCTACAGGCAAAAGTTGGCAAGACGACATTGAGCCGTGACGAAGTGAGAACCAGTGCTGAAGACGTAACTGAGGGGGCACAACTTTAAAGTTTTGGAAGGCCCACTAGAGGTATCGGTAGAGCGAGACGGACAGTTGGTCAGTCTCGATTAGGCATTTAGGAGGCGGAGCCAGGTGTCCGAAGAGGAGAAAGGACCTGGACCAGTTCATTAGTGGGAAATTAAGAAGTTAAGTTGAGAACACAACGTACCTTTATGTTATATATTTTGTATATTAATTATTATTGTCTACATTCTAGCTATTTATATTTTATACCATATTCATGTTGTATATATATATATATATATATATATATATATATATATATATATATATATATGGAATTTAAATATTTTATATCTGTTGTACTCAGAGGTGTTTATGTGTCATCATTTATATGTGTTTAAGTAGTGTAGTTTGAGATTAGTATTAATACTTAAAACTAGGGGCTAGAGCCAAGATTGACTGCATGTATTGATAAGATTACCCTAGACAGCAAGAGTCATTAATATAATGTATTCGTAATTTAGCAATCCTTTTCCACAAATGGAACATATAAATACGTCTGTTGCTCGACAAGGATTTAGGATTAACAAAACGAAGTGATTATTCGCACGGTTTTTGGCCGTGGGGATAATGCCGAGTATTATCTGCATGGGTCGTCGGCGCATGCGTCTTCTAGGGGCTGGTCACGTTGAAAACAAAAACGTGTCCGGAGTAGACAAAATAAAAGCCGATATCACTCGATTTCGGCTAAAATGTATCATTTGTATGCTAATACAAATTAAAATTTCATGATGACTGAAGTTTTAAAGTAGCACTGCCATAAAAAAAATGATTTGTGTCCAATTAACGATAACTCTTATAATTTTAAAATAACGCACTTAAATCGCCACCTCTTTTGAAGGGGGAAAACCAAGGTGAAACAAAATTAATCTTTATTTCGAGTCTTAATTAACGGATTCGAGAAACATTTGTTTGATTTCATAGTGGTTGTTATAACGAACGCTAAACCATTCAAAAAAATTTAATCGATCAAAAAAGGTATTGATTTGTTTGGAAAATTAAGCGGTATACGTCATAGATGGCGCTTTTATAAGAAAACTGCACAAAGACAAAAAACACATCACTTCTGTGCCGAATAAAATGTGCTATTAATATCGCCACGACATTTTTTGCTTGGAATTTCGACATGCGCAGAATGATTCGCTAACAAGTACCTACATGGCACGGTGCTTCAAATATTGTGTTTAACTTGCAAGTAGTAGCCTAATTTATATTACCCAATTACTGTTTCAGTTTTTATAAAATTATTGTAAGACAACTTACTAAAAGTTAAATTTATTTTGCTTTCATTGCATTAAAGTAGCATACATAATTTGTCTTTTTCACTAAAATACGGTTATTCATTAAAACTTTTACGTCTATCCAATTTAAGTAATGTGTAAATAATTTGAATTCGTCTATTATATGGAAAATTATTAAGATTTATGGCAAGAGCATGAAAATATTCAAATTTCTCCATTAATAAACACCACAATAGCATAAATAATTTCGAAAAATACATACTTTAAAAATTCAAGCGTCTTGGAAAATTTGACATCTGAAGAAGTAAGTAGTAAAACGAGATCAGATGCTGGAATTTTACTCAGTTCAATGCAATCTTTTTCTTTTCTATGTTATCTAAATTTATGGGAACCCATCTTTTATTAAAAAATGATGCAAATCCATTTCATGGACCAAAGATTTGTACTAATACAGAACACTGTTAAAAAAGAGATTTGCAGATATCAACTGAACCCCGAGTTAGAAGGAGAAAAAATATTACTAGGTAAAATTCAGAAGATGTGGTTCTATCTTTAGAGCAAGAAGTACAACGAGAAATGTTTTTATCCATGGATGGAATTATAAAAGAAAATAAAAGAACGCGTTGATGAGTTGCATGTCCTTGCAAGAAAATATTCGAGGATAATACCATGTAACCTACTAAATGAATAATTTTGAATATCAAATAAATTTCTTTATTGACATCGATAATCATAAATAACAGTTCAATATTGAAAGAAAGAGGATTCAGGTTTTTATGGCTGTACACAGGGCCGGTGTTGCAAAATAAATCCTCCCCCATACAGAGTCTCCCCCCCCGGAGACTCTGTTTTAAAACAAATCCTCCGGGGGGAGAAAATGTTTTCCTCCCGATTAAAATAAATTCGCCCCTACCCTGTAAAATATTTTCTCCCCACAAAATAAATTCGCCCCCATCATACTTTCGATATAAAACAAAGAGATCATTAAAAAACAAAAGAATAAAGAATACTTACTTGTGTATTGCTGTAATATTCACACATGTTTAATGTAATACTATTTATTGTAGTGGCGTAAAAATAGAGAGATAAGAGGGGTGTGTGGACCATACCATTTGACACCCCTCATGGCCGTGACATAATACTCACATATGTTTACTGTAGTACTACTTATTGTAGTGGCGTAGAAATAGAGAGGTAAGAGGGGGGTGAGCACCATATCATTTGACACCTCTCAGGGGCGTGACATAATATTCACACATGTTTACTGTAATACTATTTATTGTAGTGGCGTAGAAATAGAGAGATAAGAGGGGGTTGTGGACCATACCGTTTGACACCTCTCAGGGGCGTGACATAATATTCACACATGTTTACAGTAATACTATTTATGGTAGTGGCGTAGATATAGAGAGATAAGAGGGGGGTCCATTCCATATCGTTTGACACCTCTCAGGGGCGTGACATAATATTCACACATGTTTACTGTAATACTAGTTATTGTAGTGGCGTAGAAATATAGAGATAAGAGGGGGGTTCGGACCATACCGTTTGACACCTCTCAGGGGCGTGATATAATATCCACACGTGTTTACTGTAATACTATTTATTGTAGTGGCGTAGAAATAGAGAGATAAGAGGGGTGTGTGGTCCATACCGTTTGACACCTCTCATCGGCGTGACATAATACTCACATATGTTTACTGTAATACTACTTATTGTAGTGGCGTAGAAATAGAGAGATAAGAGGGGGTAGTGGACCATACCGTTTGACACCTCTCAGGGGTGTGACATAATATTCACACATGTTTACTGTAATACTATTAATGGTAGTGGCATAGAAATAGAAAGATAAGAGGGAGGAGCGGACGATACCATTTGACACTTCTCAGGGGCGTGATATAATTTGAAAAATTACTTAATTACTTGATTTTTTCCCGCTGTACAAATTGACGCACAGGCAGTTTTGGGGTGTATAAAGGCAGGTGTTTTGTTTCATAAAGCAATGATTATGTCTTTATAGGCATGGGTTTGTGTTGTTACTATAAATAGTAAGTTTGTACAACGTCGGGTGTTCAGACGATGAGAAGGTTTCTTAATATCTAGAGTCGGGGGGAAAGGGGAGGGGGAGTGACCCAATTAAGTAACCGCACGGACGGAACAAAAATCGGGCTACGACACTGACCTGTTTAACTTATGACCTGATTATAAAGTCTTTTTTTTAAAAACTCTGTGGGTGGGCTATGCATTGTTATTGTGAGACGCAGAGGCGAGGCGTCAATGGAGGTGGGGGGGTACTGGTGGTGCTGACTGCACTGGCTGACAATATCACAAGGGGTAAAACAAAATCTAAAATTAAGTTTGTTCCCGTTATTTGGCACTGGAAGACTCGGAGGAGGACTATGGGTTTAGTCGTGAGGGGGTGACACATTGAGCTTATATCTAATATATAAAGCTCAGTTGGTGTTTGTATGTTTGTATGTTTGTATGTTTGTATGTTTCACTTTTCGACTTTCTGTTAGACAATCACGGAAAAACCAGATGACGGACGGGGACCAAATTTGGCAGGTCGGTTCCTTTTACCCTGAAGGTGGTTTTAAGTTAGTTTTTGTAATTGTCCCTTTTGCCGAATGCCGTAAATTAAATAATCAGAAAATGCAGAGACAAAGAATAAAAAAATTTAACCTCATTTCTGTATTGAACAAATTTACGGGGACGTTCAAATGCCGTTCAAAGCGAGTTACTTTTGGTGACGTTTTTTTTCCCAATACTTTATTTTCAGTGGTGCGCATTCAAAAAAATATTATAATGTCTAATTACGGTGCGCACATTTTATTGTACGATTCTTTTCAAAAAATATAATATAAGCATAAAACGATGACGTAATTTAATATTTCTATACAACCCATACAGACCACGGGAATCAATATACATAATTAACAAAAGTGACTTATCCGTGTTTGATAAATACGAAATATTAAACTTGCTGAAATGTACACAAAGAATTTCATAATAATTATAAATCCTCAAATCCTATTTTTACATTGTTGCCTTTTCAAAAATTAAAATGTAAGCATAAAACTATGACGTCATTTAATATTTTTATACAAAATCGATCGCTGTGCCTCCTAACATAACCTAGAAATATTTTTCATCTACACATACATACTGCCGACGGAAATTATGTATATTGATGATTACAAAAGTAGAGTTATTTTTGGTCTAGTTGTTATGAGCAGACTTTTTATTATTATTAAGCCAGAATACTTCTATAACCATTTATTATTATTGTCTAAATAGGTGCGCACATTTTCTTGAATTCTTTTTAATACGACTGCTTTACTTTAGTTTCGTTCAAGTATTTTAGAAAGTACAATTCGTATATAACATTAATAATTTAATTTATTTGCGCTATAGGTTAAGTAGATTTTGTCTTTGAGGGGGGGGGGTAGTGCCATATTATCTTATCTCATAGACGTTTTTGCAAATATTTTATTAATTTCAATTGTGTTACGATGCAGTGTCGAAAAAAATATATATGAGCTTTTTTAGTGACGACAGTGGTAGAGATCTTTTGGAAAAATGTCAACAAAACAGTGGCCTTTTTTTAATGGATACAAACAAACAAACATACAAACATCAACTGAGCTTTATATATATAGATATGCGTTTAAATTATTTTATTTCAATTTTTCCACGATGTATTGTATTAATATTTAACATGTGCAAATGAAATTGCGATTTTTAAAAAATATAATTCATAACTCGACATTTAATTAAAAAAACATAGATGTAGTGAGTTTATCTTATGTGGAAAACGATGGCCTATGTCAAATAAACTTACACTTTAAAAATGTTTACATAAGCTATATATGCACTATACATTATAAACTTTCGCTACCGAACGTATTAACAGAAGTTGACTAAATTTAATAAAGTGATCCTGAAAACGCTTAATTACTATAAAATTGCGAATTGAACAGTCTATGTTCATTCCTTTGAAGTCGGAATAACATAGGCCATTACTAAAGTTGCTTTTTAATCATTTTTCATATTCGCTTATTAACAGACTTTTGAATCTTTTTTTTTTAATGTGGATATATATTTTTTCAGAAAAGAGAAAAAATACAATTGTGTCTATGTGTGGGTTTTTTGGTTTTGTTGAAGGTTAGATTAGTGGTAGAGGATTTTGTTGTGTTGGTTGAATTTGATCTTTATGGGTATTTTTTATTTGAGTTTTTTTGTTTTGGAGGTAAGATTTATCTACTTTATGTGTGTGAGAGTGTGTTTTTAGGGGGGATAATTGTAGGAGAGAGAATTGTAGAGGGGGCTGAGCTGGGGGGGGGGGGGGGGGAGGGATTTGGGTTATTTTTTATTTTGAGTTTATAAGTTATTGGTGTATGGTTTAGAAGGTTGGAGCGTGTGATGTTAGTGGTGTGATTGTGTGAATGGATGAGAGTGAGTGTGAAATCTATTTGGATGTGTTTAGATTTGAGGAGGTTTAAATTTAGGGGTGTATTGTATTGGGGGTGTAGGTGGAAGGGCGTGAGGGGGGGGGGGGGGGGGAGGGGGAACACACACATTATGTCTCAGGTGTGTGTGTAGTGAGTGGGATTAGAGGGGGGTAGGGGAGTTTATAAGTGATGGTGGGTGGGTGGTATTGGGGGTTTGTTTGTGTTTTTTTGTTTTGTATGGGAGGATTAGAATGGTGGGTTGTTTAATGTTAGGGTTTTGTGGTTGGGTTTTGGTGTTTTGGATAGTGAGGAGAATCTTTGTGTATATCGAGTTTACGTTTAATAATTGTGACTGTTGTTTTTTTTTATCTCTCTTTTTTTTCTTAAATATATTTAATTATATTTAATTGTTTTTCCTTAAAATGGCATATCTCTATTTCCCATAAGATTTTAACTAAAAGATGAATCTGAAATTTAACTTGGCAAATAAAAATTGTAATAACCAGCAACTAATACTTGGTAAAAAGGGTCAGCACACTCCCGCTACAAGGAGCGGGTATAATTCTAGTATATATATATATATATATATATATATATATATATATATATATATATATATATATGTGTGTGTGTGTGTGTGTGTGTGTGTGTGTGTGTGTGTGTGTGTGTTAGATATTACAAATGTTTTGTACGGAATAAACGTGATTTCAGTTTCAGTTACTTTTATTTAGTCAAAAGTTTGCGTACACACACAAACATAGATTTTTTAAATTAAATTATTTTGTAAACATTCAGAAATACAGCGCAATTATTGAACATTATTTTTATAACATCACCATGCACGAATAGATTATCTCATATTACGAATGTGAAATTATCTGTTACTGTACACGTGTATTATTTTTCTTTATGAATTTGAATTTTTAAATGCCATAACAGTTTTAAATACAACGAATATATTAAAATTTCAAAGCATTTTACACATGTTACAAAAAATTTAGACGTTGGCTCTAATAATCATGAGTAACATTAAATTTTCTGCCTATAATTTATACCGCCCCTTTCTAGAGTGTCTAAACTAATTATGACATTATGGACTGGACAGCCCAATCTAGAGTTGTGTCCATAAGAGAAAAAATAATTAAGAAAATTGTATCTATCCGTTAACATATTTTACAAAGTCTTTAAATGGTACTTTGATTTTACTATTTATATTGCTAGATATTCTAAAATATTAGAAAGCTTTAGGAGATTAAAAAAATAGTATTAACACAAGAGAATCACAACTACAGGTTATTATTTGTATTTTAGTAGGTATAAAATACTTCGAGGATAACATTTAAGCTACAATTGCAAATCGCATAGTGAGAAAATATTTTTTTTTAAATGATCAATACTTTCATTACAAGAACTAGTATTACAAAATTTATCTTTCAAATATTAAAAAAAGAAAATTAAACAAAATATTAAACATACATACATATATACAAACATACATACAAACATACATACAAACATACAAACATACATACAAACAAACATACAAACAAACATACAAATAAACATTCAAACAAACATACAAACAAACATACAAACAAACATACAAACATACAAACATACAAACATACAAACATACAAACATACAAACATACAGACATACTGTTACGTCCGCAAGGGTTATGGACTCTCTCACTTACAATAAAGTTGAGAGAAATGATTAAATGGCTCGTTTCACACGGCACGTAACACAAAAAGAAAGATTTAACACAGTAACTGACTTTACAATTCTTAAATTTCAATACAATTAATAATAACAAGTAAATAACAATTAAACACACGATACCTTGTGGTTAGGAATAAATAGTATAATTAGTAAATTATAACTCTAAACCTAATATAACAATATCCAATAATAATATAAGCTAATAATGTAAAAGGATAAAAACTCACAACAATAGCCGACAGCGTTTACAATAGAATGTTAACAGGTAACAATAGTGGCCAGTACTCTGCTCGGGCGATGAAGGCAATTGCTCTCTCCATCTATTCTCTCTAGTTCCCTCCTCTTCTATCCTCTCCATGCCCCTATATATATTAAAACCAATCGAACTTTCTCGTTCTAGAAAGTAATGTTTCTCGCAATTAAGCTGATCGAGAAAGTTCCAGGTAAATCGATGTAAACAACCGAAGGGTCAGATGGGTGGAGCCAAACACGCTGAGGTCAGCTATGTACCCTTGACCTGTCAAGACTTGAATAGAGAGGTGGGGCACGGTGATAAAATTACATGGACCCGTGGCATCCCTACGCATTCATGGCAAGTGGGGAGAGAGGAGAGGGGGTGGGGGTAGTACCTAACAATACATACATACATACATACATACATACATACATACATACATACATACATACATACATACATACATACATACATACATACATACATACATACATACATACATACATACATACATACATACATACATACATACATACATACATACATACATACATACATACATACATACATACATACATACATACATACATACATACATACATACATACATACATACATACATACATACATACATACATACATACATACATACATACATACATACATACATACATACATACATACATACATACATACATACATGTATACGTACATACATAAATTCATACATACACACATACACACTCATATAAATTACTCCCTAATGCCTCCCTTTGCGTGATTATTACATTAGAATAACTCATTAGACTACAGGTGACCAGACCCTTAGTAATTGAGAGCCGTTTTAAAATATTTAAAAATTGTTGAGAGTTGCATTGAAGCATTATGAGTCATAAAACCTGGCTTGGAAATCTTTCAGTAATCCTTTTAATATATCTTTCATAAATTGCACGCGAGCCGCAATGTGAACACAGAAGAGCCGCATGCGGCTCGCGAACCGCGGTTTGACCACCGTTGCTTAGAACGTGAAGGTTTCCTAAGCAGACTTCTTCATACCTCAGCTAACTATGACTCGATAGACAACTTAAATGGCCAATACGTGCCCACCTTGAAGCAATCTATCTACTAAGACATATAGCTAGTCTTTACCCGCTCAACAAATGACGCTTCATGTTTTCCTGTCGCATTTCATCAATAAACAAGCCCACCTCTGTGCTACCCCTTAAGTCTCCAGGATTCTAACATTCCGTAAGGTCATTGACCTTATGCCTAACTAATTCAGCGGCACACCTAAACGGGAATCTCAAGCTAACTAAGCGCCTCATCTCAACCCAGATCTCCACAACACTTTGATCTGGGTTATACTGTGAATTTAACGCAATGGGTATCACCAACCCTAGCTAAGACACTGATTGTTTAATCGTGTAACCTGTTTTTTTACTTTATTTTCTAAATTTAAAAACCTTGGCTACATTTGATTTGTTAAATTTTCTCCAGTAACTTTAGTAAACGCTACCGATAATAGACAGTAATAATGTTTTTGAATTATTTTAATGCACACATAGAAATCGGTAATTTCGTTTAGGTCCTTAACACATGATCTACCCACAAACGTAAAGAGTGAATTCTTGTTCCGAAATATCGGTGTCACGTTCTCGTATTACTTGATCATCTTTGTATTTCAGTTCATTTGTCTGATATTCTTTTAAATAACTCTGGGCAATTAACCAACTCTAAATATGTGTCTATACGGGCATACACCCACTTAGCCCGCAAATTGCTACGCCCCTGACAAAGCTTAAGATTGCTCAATTTCCAATAATCATACAGAAATGAATGTAGAACAAATACAAATTATGTTTTAAGTCATAAAGTTTAATAAAACAATTATTTATAATTTCCAATAATTAAGGGGAGGGTTTATTTTAACCCGGAGACTTCATTTTAAAACAAAGTCTCCGGGGGCGACTTTGTTTTAAAATAAACTCTCCGGGGGGAGACTTTATTTTGGGGGAGACTTTATTTCGTGACACCGGTCTTAACAATTGCGTGGCCCTTTACAGCTTAGTATTCGAAAAGAATTGCGAGGGGCCCAGTTTGGGTAGATATAAGGTATCAATAAGGATAATAAGTGAAAATTAAGATAGCGCGGGGCCCACTGCGGCCGCATAGGTTGCAGTGGCCTAAGACCAGCCCTGGCTGTACCTACACTACAAGAAAAGGCAGTATGTTAGAAAATCGGGTGAAAATGCCCCAATTATCTACAAAAAATATATTCAATAGATAGATTTGAAAATTTTGTACCCAACATTATAATTTTGCTAACAATTTTTTCAATTGCTATCAGTGTATCTAGTTGTGAAAGGAGCTTCTCCAAACTGAAGTTGACAAAAAATTATCTTCGTTCCCCAATAAATGTTTAAGAATACAAAGTCTTGCAATATTGTCAATCGAACAAGATATTACAAATAATTTATAACGTTTGATTGCAAAATCCACGATCGAATTTTCTGCTATAAAAGTTAGGTAAGTAATTGTATAAATATGTTTACATACTAATATATACTTAATTTAAATTTTAATTACTTATTCGTGCTAATTAATTTATAAAAAGCATCATATGATTGACCATAAATAACGTTGCAGGATTTTGGCTGATTTTTTACCCCCTCCCCCCTCGTCACAAAAACTTAGACCCCTTCTGCAATAGGACGTCCCAAATCCCCCCCCCCTCATAAAAGTAGTATTTACTATTTGAAAGGGGAACTTTTATTTAAAGCTGTGCGTTTTGATGTGACGTCAAATTTGTGATTCCCCTCTCCCACCCCCCGGGTGCGTGACGTCATTTATGGATGGCCCCTAAAAGGGCGACTAATTGGAGACCGCCCCGGGCGGCAAAATGTCTAGATACGCCAGTGGGGGGGGGGTAGTTATTTTTTTATTTTTTGTGTTTTTTGTTTGTTTGTTTGATTTACAACCCCAGTGAGGATGTTTGCAAACACTCAAGCAGGCTCTTTCCCAGAAACATTTGATTATTCCCCCACCCATGCCTGTCTTATCTATTCTGCTTAAAATTACTCACAGTTACAGACTCTCACTTTTAAATTTCTATGCTATACCATTAATATTATATCGTCTTTCGCTTTTGCATGCTTTAAATTACATTAACTTAATTGATTAATGCTGATTACAGGTAAAATACTAGTTTTGGGGAGAATAATAACTAGCCTTTTTAATTACAGAGCCTCGTCCGATTATGAATGAAAGTTAATAAATGTATGTTATAATATATAGAATAAAAATACAAAGTTTGAATGCACTGGAACAGTTAATAATAGTTTAATATGAGCTAAATCCATACTGTTACTAATTAATTAATAAACTATTATGCAGGTCCACTCAGATTATTTCTAAAATGGATAAAAAAATATAAGATTCCAGTCACTCGAAAGACGGTTAAAATGACAATATAATTATTTTTATACCCTCCAAACCAAAATATGTCAATAAGCAATGATACATAAATAATGAGCAGTTAGTAATAAGAATTTAAATATCGTTTGGCATCATTATCACGATCAAAACCGTGCGGCAGTGCAAATAACGCTAGGCATTATACGCACGGTGCGGTAAACCGTGCGGATAATGTTGGACATTATTCGCACTGCCAAAACCGTGCGAATAACGCTTACCTTGACAAAATATTATATGAGTAAATAGATTCTTGCCTCACGGCTCTGCAATAAATTAATCCATAAATCTTACTTGAAGTGGAAAAACTACATGAATGAAAGAAAAATAATGTTAATAAATTAAAGCGAAAATACATTCGCGATAATCAGCATTTAAAACTTACAAACATCCGTAATGGAATGATTTAGCTTAAGAAATTCAGCGTCTGTATCAAACTTAGCGAGCATGTCATCTCCTTGAAGAGACTCACAGTGTTTCTAAAATGGAAATTACGAATGGAATTTATTTTTACATACATCATCTTTTATATACAAAAACACAATTATTCGACATAATAAGGCACCTTGGCATAATAAAGAGTCGTCGAGAAAGGGTGGCCTCATCGTGGCTCGACAGACGAATAGGGTAGCGGATCTGGCCGCAGCTTGAAAACGACACCTCCTGGCAGGCAATGCCAAAGTCTGTTATTTTATGTGTTAGGTGCTGTTGACATATGATTACAGTTAATGTATGGATCTCAGGCTGAGCATTTGAAGTAATCCCAATAGTAAAAACCAAAGTACCAGTTGAGGGTCGGGTTATTCCGAAGTGAACGTATCGTACCCATCACTAGCAACGTCCTTTAGCGGTGCCGGTTTAGGGCCAGAAGACAGTACAGATTGGCAAAAGGTATTGCGAAGAACGTAGCTCGACGCAAGCTAGGAGGAAATCTTTCAAAGGGGGTGAAGCCCTAGGTCGGCCATTGATGATTCCCCGCCTTGCGACATCTTAGCCATAGAGACATATGATTTGTCGGGGTGGCGCCGCAGTTATAACGAGTCGACTTAGGGAAAATTATACCCCTCCTTGTGAGGTCAATTTAAGTGGGGGGCATCTTACACCATGTCCTGGATGCCCAGGCGGCCGCTTCAGAAGTGATCGTTTGGGGGAGGGGGACAACGCTCGCCATTGGTGACTCCCTTTGGGGGTTGGGGCGGGGTAGCTGATGGGATTTACTGCACGTTCTGTCATATACTGTTGGAGTCGAAATTCAATATCCGCGAGAATCTGAAACAATATATTAAAAAAAATAAAAATAAATAAATACAATACAACTTACAATTTTTCATGCACATAAATGGATTTGGGACGTCACAGATTTGGTCATAGAAATGTTTTTCAAGGCCGAAATAGAAAACGCAGTTCGAGAGAGGTTTCATTTGAAATTCACTGAAGTCATTTAAATTTGCTGCTGACCCGTCAGTCCACCGAAACTGTCCTTCATTTTCAATGTCATTTGCTCCAATCCAAACTAAAATGAAAAAGCGAATTGTATGGGTATGGTTTATTACTATAATTCATACTTTAAGGCTAACAGTGGTAATATAGATTATATAAAAAATCCATGGAATTCCAATGTGGGCTATACGAATATCTTAAACATCTTTTGATATGTATGAGTGTCAATGGTTTTCTTATTAAAATGTATAACTCAATACAAAACCTTGTACACAATAATCCTCTGAAGAATTGGTTTTAATAAAACAGTGTTATTCATTAAAAGAAGAAATATTGTGAGCCATCATAATTTGTGAATATTCAAGTTCGTGGGCAGCGGAAAATAAACTTTTGTAATTCAATGAAATATATGATACAATAAGTATTTCAATATGGTGGCTTAAACGCATGTGACCACTGCATGCACTGTATAAAACTAGGTCAGCCAAGTTGGTTCTAACCTTAAAGTCACACAGTCGACAGTGTGTACAGAGACCTACTGCCTGTTACACACAGTGAACGTGAATACCAAAATGGTAAATCGACTACGAATTTGGCCTATTAACTGGTACCCGGGAAACGGGTTGCTGTGCGATTACCCGGGTAGTAAAATTGCGCCCGGTGTAACAGGCCAGATTAAACCCCCGACCAGAATATACCCGGGTATAAACTGGCCTAGGCCAGAATATACCCGGGTATAATCTGGCCTAGGCCAGAATATACCCCGGGGTTTAAACTGGCCTAGGCCAGATTATACCCCTCCAGGCCAGAATATACCCCTTTGACAACATGAGGATATATAGTAAAAAATGACTGAATGACAATATAGACATTCTATTAGAGTTTTAGCTATGTCAGAGAAGTTATACTCATTTCTTAAGTAGGAAAGATGTTTTATTAACAATAAAATAACAATAATAAAATAATTTCTTTTATCACGATGTCTGATAGGACGGTAACTTTTTATCTAAAGTTACAGTCTACACAAATATAGATGGAATCAGCGTTTTCTTTTTAATTTTAAAGTTGAATCATTCAAACAATTCATGAATTGTTTATTATTTTTAAAAAAATAATTTAAGCGCGATAGGGACTTTAGTTGTAGCTTTTCAAACACTTGCGAATATTTTTGTTCGTGTACCTTGCATATTAATCAAATCATTTTTGTTTAATTATTTGAGTATGGCAATAAAGATTTTTTAAATTATTGAATTTAATTATGCATGAATGTTTTTTTCCTCGCATACGTTTTAAATGTTACTGGCAACCACGGTTTAGGGCCATCTTCATTTTGTTTTTGAAATAAACATATCATGGCGCTTTACCCCTTTTAAAAAATCTATCAGAATATACACTGATCTGCAAAATAGTTAAAAGAATAGGCCGACTAAAGTGTGGGAAACATCGTTTGATCGTTTGACTTCCCCAATATTGCTTGTCGTATTTCCGAACCTTTATCTGTAATTCGGTTTGCCTTTGCGGCGTCTTAAGACATTCAAAAGAAACCTTTGTTCCAGTAGCGCAAATTATTGTTATTTTTTAAATCAGCGCAATTCATTTTTACCTGTGTTACCCTTAAACAATATGGTCATCCTTATTGGATTTCGCCAATGTTGGATTGTCCGCTTTCCATGCATTTATCTATTGTTATGAAGCACGGATTGCGTTCCGTTTAATCTGTATTCAAAAGAACCTCTGATCTCGTCGCGCCATATTATTTTATTTTAAACCAGAGTAATTTCTTTTGAAAGGCGTAAATATAAATCATGAAACCCTGATGGATTGGTCCCTACCTCGTGGTAGAATCACTAAACAAGGGAAGAGTGTAGCTAAATAATATATCGACTGACAAAATACTAAGAAACACCTACAATATCAGTAGCGTAAAAGTTTACAGCAATTAACAGGTTTCTTCACCCAATCAGTTCCCTGATGACTCTGTTAAAGGTAATGTCAATGGGAGCATACAACAAAAGGAACAAGAAATCACAGGTGAAGAAACAGATATCATTGTGATACAACCTGTCTCAAAACAAATGCAGTTTAGGACTTTTAACCCACTAACAATTTCAAGAAGAAAGCGTCTTAGCACAATTCTTGGCCTTACTTTTGACAAGTTTGTATATTATGGCCGCATTCGAGATCTTGAACAACCAAGGTGTACATATTAAAAGGGGGAGGGAAGGTTACTTCAGGGCCATAAGCTACATTCTGACAGGAACAGAGGACAACCACATCACAACCACATGACAACCACATCCTCCTTAGAGATAAAGTAATTCAACATGTGAACACTGGCATTACATAACAACTACATAACAACTACATGACAACTTGAATCAAAGTGGGGAATGGCTTGGTTGAGGAAACCAGGAAAACCAACACTATCAACATTTAGAACCAACTCTATCAACAGTAAAAACTAACACTATCAACATTTAAAACCAACACTATCAACATTTAAAACCAACACTATCAACATTTAAAACCAACACTATCAACATTTAAAACCAACACTATCAACATTTAAAACCAACACTATCAACATTTAAAACTAACACTATCAAAATTTAAAACCAACACTATCAACATTTGAAACTAACACTATCAACATTTAAAACCAACACTATCAACATTTGAAACTAACACTATCAACATTTAAAATCAACACTATCAACATTTGAAACTAACACTATCAACATTTGAAACTCTAATACAAATTCAAACTAGATATAAACCAATGATAAGCGTAGGACGTAATAATCAGCTGTATAGAAGTAGCGTCTGTAAATGATAAGATAAGATCATGGTAAGGAATCCAAAGTGTACGCACGCGTTTGAAAAGCAACAAATAAAACCACTCGTAACTTATTTTTTTAAAAATAATCATGTAGTCTTGATTAAGTTAATGTTAAATATAAAAAAAAACAATTAAAAAAACACGCTGTTTTCATATATATTTGCATAAACTGTAACTTTTTATCTTGAATCGTCGAAATTATATAAGATTTCATAGTTTAAAAACGAGACAACGACATCACCATTTTTCAAATAAAATGTAATGCTCCTTTCACTTTCATTCATCGTAAAATATTTTATAATTATTATTTTATTTTAATTAAAACAATTTTGCTACTTAAGAAAAGAGTTTAATTTCTTTGACAGAGCTAAAACATGAAGAGAAAGTCTAAAAGTCATTCATCCATTTTTACCACGTTTTTATTAACTCGCTTTCGTTGGGCATTGTTTGTTTGTTTGTCCAAGATTTTTTCAAATCTGCCAACGTAAAATTGAACCACTTCTGATGGTCCTAGAGATCTGAAAATTTTACCACAGATAGATCTTGGATGACAATGAATTGTATTAAATTTTCAGATCGATCGAATGTACCGTTATTAAATTATTGAACTTTTAGTTTATCTATAGTCTATATAAGATAACTGAAACTGTACCGTCGGCTTTTGTTGACATCCGTGAGTTCCCCCCCGTGACCACATCACAATGTTTTTAAAACGTTTGGCGGGCGCTTGTGAGGTGTTTGGTAAAATAAATAGAGGTAAAAAAATATTGTTAAAAACCAAGTTTTTATTAGTGGACTAAAAAGAATAAAAATAAATAAAGGTAAAAAAATGATTTTTACAAACCACGTTTTTACAAGCGGACTAAAAAGAAGAAAATAATTTAAAACTGGTAAGTTCAAGTACTTTGATTTAATATGACTAAAAAGTGGGGCGGGTGTTTGGTATAAAAATTAAAGATTTCTAATTTAGAAGGCAAAAGAGAGATCTATAAGTGAGAGTATGAGTGAGCTGCATATGTTAAACCTCATAAGCGCTCGTCCCACGTTTTTAGTCATATTAAATCAAAGTACTTGAACTTACCAGTTTTAAATTATTTTCTTCTTTTTAGTCCGCTTGTAAAAACGTGGTTTTTAAAAATCATTTTTTTACCTTTATTTATTTACTATATATCCCCATGTTGTCAAAGGGGTATATTCTGGCCTGAGGGGGTATATTCTGGCCTAGGCCAGTTTAACCCCGGGGGTATATTCTGGCCTAGGCCAGATTATACCCGGGTATATTCTGGTCAGGGGTTTAATCTGGCCTGTTACACCGGGTACCCGTGAAAATGTTACTGCAATGTCTATACTGCTCTATACTAACGGTGGTCGAACTAAGGCGCTTCTCAGTTCACATTTTGGCTCGTGAATATTTTATAAAATTAAAAATTTTCTTTTGAAATATATACTGTGAAATACGTTTAACATGAAAATGCTTAAAAGGAAATAACTGTCAACCGGAAATAAAACACGTTCCCGACAAACTACAATGTATTTTGATACATCCTCTTTCTTGGAACATGAAACAAAATATTTTAAAAGTAAACGATTTTGGTCCTTTGAATTGTTCAAGTAAGGCGAACAGAACACAACGCTAATAATTAGGAATGGAAGGAAATGACAGAAATGACCTTGGCCTTGAAATACGCCATACAACTTTGTGACAACTGGTTGAGACAAGTGTTGAGTATTTAAATATATGTTTGAGAATCGTTTTATTTTAGAACCGTTGGGAGATAGGGGTTCAGACACTAAACTTAAAGGGACAAAGACAATGTTTGTAAACGCGGGTGAGGGACACTAACCTTTGAGGGACAAAGGAAAAGATGTAGGAATGCGGGTGAGAGGCCAACTAAAGTTATCAGGTCGAAATGGATACTCAGGCTAGGCCAATTTTAGTAGGGATGCTGTTTTTTATTTGGGTGGGGGGGGGGTCACCCAAAAGTTATTTGAACGTAGGGCTTAACCAATAAGAATTAAGTTTGTCACATGTACCATGCATGGGACGAAAGGTTCAACCAATGGACCAAGAGGAATTTAGGTCAGGCGTGGGTGAGCGGTCCTTATATACTGGGGCATAAGACACATTCGTCCTCTGCATTCCAAACCCTTGTAGGACGGGTCTTGAGAAGGGAGCCTTGCTGGTGTGCAGGTTGGACTTAGATTATACTTAGGATAGTCAAATGTATAATTGTTATGTTGAAGTAGATGTAGTATTCTTTTATATACTGTATATTCATTAATTGGTTATTAAGTTTTATGTGTATTTTATTTCAGCCGGTAAATGTAGGGTAATGTTACCTACAGTCTTCAGTGGAGCAATTAAATGTAGGGTAGTGCTACCTACAGTGGAGCAAGTTAATGTAGGGTAGTGTACCTACAGTGGAGCAAGTAAATGTAGGGTAGTGCTACCTAGAGTAGAGCAAGTAAATGTAGGGTAGTGTACCTACAGTGGAGCAAATAAATGTAGGGTAGTGTACCTACAGTGGAGCAAGTAAATGTAGGGTAGTGTACCTACAGTGGAGCAAGTAAATGTAGGGTATTGTACCTACAGTCAGAGGCGTCACTAGGGTTGGTGTCACCCGGGGCGGTAGCTCATGGTGTCACCCCGTCACGACTGAATGGGCCGTCCATAAATGACGTCACTCGAGGTTGCCGATTTTTACCCCATCCTCCCCCAGCGTCATACTTTGTCACAAAAACTTAGACACCCCCCCTTTTTTACAATATGACGTCACAAAGCTTTGACACCCCTCCCCAAAAGCCGTATTTTCTCAATAAAAATTGGCATGTTGCAAATTATTTTTTGTCATTTAAATATGTATTTAGGGTAAATCTGCACTGTAATATCGTAACACGCGTGAAGTCATTGAATAAATGGTAAACAATCAAATATTTAAGTGGAACTTTTATTTAAAGTTTCGCGTTTTTGATGTAACGTCACATTTCTTAAACACCCCCCCTCCTCTTACCACATCGTCACAGATGCGTGGAACCCCCCCCCCTATGGCCTATTAAAAGGGGGGTGCTGAACGGGCTAAAGCCCCCAATAATTTAAGGGCCCCCAAACTTTGTATGAATTATAGTGTATAATAAAGATGCATGCCATTATGTTTGTACGAATCCCTGAAAATGCCTTGGACAGTCATATGGCAATATACTCATTTGAGTAGGAAATATAACGGAAACCAGGCTATTCTTCGTGTGAAGTGCATTGTAGCTCATTATGTGCCGTGCACAGCTCATTCCTTTAATTTGGTTTGGAAAAGAGCAGCAGGTTGACCTACTGCGGTCAGATTTTTTTGTCTTCTGCAAAATCTTTATACCCGACTTGTTGCATCTACTCATCTTTGACAGGTACTTCAAAAACATATGAAATTGATATATGCTATCAAAGCCTTGCCTGACACAAGATGGTCAGCCTGACATTATGCTGTAAGGTCTATTAATAGCTCATACCATGAGAATATCGCAGCACTGGAAGAATTAGCAACGAATGAAAATCAGCCACGAGACTGCCGACTTGAAGAAGAAGGATTTCTAAAGGAAATTGAACAACTGGAAGTCGCTATTTTACTTGAAATTTGGGAAACAATTTTAGAAAGGAAGTCTCTCATTGAGTTTGTTAAAAAATAGCATTCTTAATGTTATTCCTAAGAAGACAAAGGAAAGGAAAGGAAAAGTCCGTGGTAAAAGCAGTGTAAACAATCTTCAATACTATCAAACAAAAAAGAAAGCGTCAGTTTGATAAAGGAACATCAACAAAACAGTATTCTCCTGGAGAAAAAAATCAAGATTGAGGTATTTCTGGTAATCATTGACAAACTTTCTTAAGCCCTACAACATTGGTTAGGTGCATATAAATACATCCATGATAAATTTGTCTTTCTTACAAACCTACCTGAGTTTAGCACTTTCGCCACCCGATGGGCAGCAGCCAAGTTAATGGAAGAACATTCAAGTGATTTCGAAGAAGGGGTCGGGTAAATCCAAAGCAACCGTTTCGTCTCCCTCAATTTACTAGCAACGCCATCGAGCGGTGCCGGTTTAGGGAAAGGAGCGCCAGTACGGATTAGCAAAAAGTGCCGCGAAGAACGCATTGGACGCCAGCTCTGAGGAAACCTTCCAGTGGGGGTTGCACCCTAGGTAGGTCTTTGATGATCCCCCGGTCTGCGGCGGTCCTAACCATGGAGACCCGTGTGCTTTGCCGGGATGGCGCCAAAGTGGTAGCGGGTCGTAGTAGGAAATTCCACCATCTCCTTGTGAGGGCAACTTAGTGGGAGGCATCTTCGACTGTATGTCCTGGATGCCCAGGTGGCCGTTTCAGAAGCGACCACTTTTGGGGGGAGTTCCTCAGCTGTTACGTCCCTTTGGTGGCCAGATAGCTAAGGGGGTCTTCCGGGAAGACCCATAAAGAGCACTAGGCTCGGGGCTTCTGATTTTCTTCCACATGTAGGTTCATGAGAGATTTTGAAGACTGCTTACCTTCAAAATTAGTCCAATTTTCAGAACTCTTAAAAAAGTTATTGTCCAGTACCAGGCTCATGGTAAGGAAAAGGAATTAGCACAAAGCGAAACTCAAAAAACTTGCACAGAGCTAAAATTTTGCTGCTTTTGAATGAGCTATATTTCACACAGTCCTTTACAAATGTACACATCGCACTTCGCATCTATCTTTAAATGATGACATCAAACTGCAGCTGAGAGCGATCTTTTTCAAAGTTGAAAAGAATATATAATGAGTTAGAATTTGCATGGGACTAAAAAGGCTGAATATGCTCTCTCTAATGAGCATTGAAAAGGAACTTGTAAGCTTACTCAGCTTTATTGACTTGATTGAAAACTTCGCCATTTGAAAAATTCGCAAACGAAAGTTATAGGTTGAAATAATAATCAAACATATTTTAAAATAATTTTTGTTATTTCAAATAGAGAAAATAATTCGTTACCTAATGAAATAAAATACGGAATAACGCGTAATACTATTCTTTACGGGGGCGCGTTCGTAAGCACTAAACAGCGTAAGTCGGGATGGGACCGTCGTAACCAGAGGACTACCTGTATATAAACATGCATATCTATGCTTTCACGCCTTTAATAAATATATATATAAAAATATTAACTCAAAGACATTGAAATCATAATTTTCCTCAAGAAAAACATCAACAAAGAAAACCCATCTTTTGATAAAAATCGTATTCCCCCACCCCCACCCCACTGTGGTGTAGGGAGTCGTGAGGTGGGATTCGTTCATGCTGTCGGTGTGTCCAAGCCCAAATGGCTTTATATCTTTTAAAACAGAAGACACTGCTTATTTCATTCCAGCCCTTTTTAAAGATCTCTGCTGTGACTGTTTCTTTTCTTTTTTTCATTATTTGTTTTAATGTTGTTCGTGTGTTGGGACTGTTTTATTATTGCAAGTTAACTGATATTTTTTTAATAAGAATTTTCGATTATAGCGTATTTCATTGTATTTCTTAATTTCTTTCTAGATTATAAAATGTGTCATCTTTTGTTTTCTGACATAAAATCGTACACAGTAAAATTTTTTGCTCGGGTGTCACCCCCTGATGGGTTTCACCCGGGGCGGCCCGCCCCCCCTAGTGACGCCACTGCCTACAGTGGAGCAAGTAAATGTAGCTTAGTGTACCTACAGTGGAGCAAGTAAATGTAGGGTAGTGTTACCTACAGTGGAGCAAGTAAATGTAGGGTAGTGTTACCTACAGTGGAGCAAGTAAATGTAGGGTAGTGTTACCTACAGTGGAGCAAGTAAATGTAGGGTAGTGTTACCTACAGTGGAGCAAGTAAATGTAGGGTAGTGTTACCTACAGTGGAGCAAGTAAGCGTAAAGGCTAGCATAGCCAAGCTTATGTAGTATAGAAGTTTGAGCACCAGATGTGCCACTGGCAAAAGTGGGCAAGACAACCCTGAGCCGGACAGAAGACTACTGTTAGTAAATAGTGCAGCCAGCTGTAACGCCATCAGTCACTGGAGTCGTAGAGGGACGTGGTGTTACGGGCCTCTCAGACGATGAATGGGTTAATAGTATCGCTGACCACTGAGTCGGAACATGGACTGACCCCGTGACCTGAGAACGTGTGTGATGTGAGTTCGGCAGACATACAACAGGAGCTGGCCGATTGAGAGTCATAGAATGTATTTATGAAGTTAAGTTGTAATCTGATTGTATTTACTATTTGAGTTATTGAGCTATAGTCTATCCATTATATTGCGTAATCTATTCCACTGTGTATTTATATGATTTACTTAATGTAATTAAATATTCACATATGTTGTATCCATCGGTGTTATGTTTTCATATAAAGTAATACATAACAGTGAGAGGTCGTCCTAAGCTAATTTTTTTTAGGGCTTGTGGACCTTAGGGACTCTTAAGGCATAACTAATATGTTATTTTGTTTGTAACATTAAAACTTATTTTATTATATGATACAATTTTATGTGTTTGAGTTCTTTTTATTCATGTTCTAATTGATGTTCAATTCTAAAATTCAGAACGTAACACGGAACACTACCTGTTATGAGCCAGGCCTACACGACAGACATCGTTACGGTTTACTTAGACCAGACACTGCAACAAAGCAGGACCGAGCAGGTTCAAGAGTTCAAACTCGCCCCACCAGCGTGAAGGGAATAAAGGGAAACACATTTCAGGGGGGAGGTAAGGAAAGTTTGTTTCTGTCAGTACGCTTCACAGTGACAGAGCCACTCGTTTGTTTTGATTGTTTGGTTGTTAGATAGTGCTATATGTTTATTGTATGTTTAGAATACAATAGGAAAATTGAGATTTAGTTCGTTCACCCGTAAGAGCAATCGATAGTCGATGCTGGGGACTGTCTCTCCTTCTTTCTTACAAAGTATATGTTAGTGTTTGTTAGCATTTTGTGGAATATTTTTGTGACACATTGTTACCTTCTATTTCGTGTTCGAAAATTTACCATGGATGTAATAAAAACGGAAAAAATATTTCAGAGAGGAAGCTTTAGAAATAGGTCTTGGAGAGAAACAAATAAAAATTTATATATAACGTTGTTTGTTGGAACAAGAAGTTCAGAAAGAAATATCAATCTTATTTGAAAAAAGAAATAAGGTGTTGCATAAAAAACGTTAAGTACCTACAGAGATTTATCAAGAATAAATGAGTAAACTAGATGTGGTGCAAACAAGAATGTGTCAAGAAAAATTATCATTGGAAGAAATTTTGATGTTACAAGAAGACATGAAACAGGCAACGTTAAATACAGAAGAGAAAACTAGGATAGGTAATCAAAAAATACAAAAAATTGATAAAGAAATCAATGATGTGCAGTTAGCAACAAAAAAGAAAGAACGTGAGTTAAACATTGCTTTGTACAAATTTGACAAAGAAATTGAAAGTCTTAGTAAAATAGATAAGAATAAAGAACCTGAAGATGAAATTTTGAACTTGGTCAAGAACGATGACCAAAAGGGGTAAAAAATTAGACACAAAGACAGGCACGCTACAAAATCAACAAGTACAAAGGTGACACATTTAGTTGAGACAAAGGTGATAAAAGTATCAGAAAGAAAGACAGACAACTGTAAGTCAAGGGTATCCGCAGCAAGGGGAGATAACGGTAGGCCGGACGAGGGGGACATAAAATACAATAGGCTCAGGCAAGCCACGGCGACCGTGAAAATGAGAAATACGGAGGGGGGGGGTCAAGGTAAAGGATCTGTGACCAATAAAGTAAATTGGCGTCTTTGTGAGAAGGGCATACAAAGCGCACAAGAATTAACGGGAGCAACCTTTAGGGTTAAGGTAGGGGAGACAAACAGTAAAGGGACTACAGTGAGCGACGCTTCGCCGAAGGTCACATGTGAAAGCCAGTTCTTAGAAGATATGGGTATGTTCAATTCCCATTGTGTTCCGCACGTAAAGTTTCTGAAATTAGATGCTATAGAACTTAGAAACAGTAGCCACCAAGGACTACAGGCTAACAGGTAAGCTAACTGTTAGATATGTGTGGCCTGTTAAATGTGAAAGTGCGCCGACATGGCAACCTTTTCTGGTAGTAAACATTTGTCATTTTAAATGTTGTGAAATTTTTTCTCCGAATATTGCTATGCCTCGAACGGGAATTGGCACATATTTAATGGCGCAGGGGAGAAAACTCTCTTTGAAGTTGTAAGTACCTGACGGTACGACTATACTGAACTGGACTGTTGATAAATTTTATACTATGGAATGACTTGGAATATGATTTTGTTTTGGAAATATTTACTTTGCAATTATGATTTGTTTATGACTGTTAGAAATATGATTGGAGTACTATACTCATCTATTTTTTGAATAATTTGAATTCTCGCTATTTGCAGCATCTTTGTTTAATAAGCTTGTTGATATTCGATAACTTAAGATTTTTATACACTTTGAAACTTGTGTGCTTGAATTACTTAAAAAACTTGGTTGTTTTTCAGGAAAATTTGGCCTTAGTTAATTTTATGGATGTTTTATAACTAATAGTGTCATAGTAATCCACTTTCAATGTAAATGGGTTAAGTTACGTTCAATACTTGGTTGTTTGCAGGATTTTCTTGCTTTATTAATTTGGATGAATATTTTGAAAAACAGTTGTTTTTTCAGGATTTTTCTGCTTTATTGAGATGATATTGCTACAATGTACATTGATGATTTGAAATGTAGTTGATTATGAATACTTGTGGAAACAGATTTAGTTATGAATACTTTAAAAAGTTTTAAATGTGTTAATACTTTGAAACTTAAATTGTGCTTCAAAAATGTATTGTTTTACTGAAATTGTCACTGACATGTTATGAGTAACTACTCTTGAAAACATATAGTAATATAAGAAGATTTTAAAATTTTTAATGAGGAAAACTGATTTTTTTTTAAAGGACTCACAAATCATGCTTTATGATTTTGATAGTATCTTAATGGTAATATGTTTACACATTGTTATAATGGTTACATATATGAGCGTGTTAGACTTTTCTGTTACACTTGTGTACTACCGAATTTTTTTCGATGGGTTAATATGACGTAGAATGTATACTTATTTTTATGATTGATATGAGATCTCATGTTTTGTAATAGTAAAAGATGCCATGATTTTAGTTAGATCTTTTATCATGTATGGTTGTAAAAGATTATAATTGATGTTCGTTATTGATGATTTCACACTTTAGTATACATACTTTGATGATACCTAATTGCATAGGATGCTCTAAAATAATTGAATGCTATCGAACTTTGAAAATGAAAGTTATTATATTAATTTGTTCTATTTTTCTCGTTTCAGACAGGAGTATGATGTTAAAATTTTGTAATTACTAGTTAAGACTTAATGATATGTAAAGTTACTAAAGTTAAAATGATTGCATATATGAATATGTATTGAATATACATGATTTACTGCTTGCATTCATATTTTATAACTTTTAGTTGTTTGATGTTGTCATTGGTGACATTGTATTAGTGACATTGTATTAGTAATGTTTGGTTATATGAACGATGTGAACTTAGTATGATATTTTCATAACCATGTGATTTTGATAGATCATGGTTTTGAGTATTCAACTTGTACTTTTAGGTGTGACAATACAAGTATTGTCAAAGAAAAGAAAGGGGGAGTGTTGAGTATCTAAATATAGGTTTGAGAATCCTTTTATTTTAGAACCGTTGGGAGATAGGGGTTCAGACATTGGGTAGGACACTAACCTTAAAGGAAAATAGACAAAATTTGTAAACGCGGGTGAGGGACACTAACCTTTGAGGGGCAAAGGAAAAGATGTAGGAATGCGGGTGAGATGCCAACTAAAGTTATCAGGTCGAAATGGATACTCAGGCTAGGCCGATTTTAGTAGGGATGCTGTTTTTTTATTTGGGTTGGGGTCACCCAAAAGTTATTGGAACGTAGGGCTTAACCAATAAGAATTAAGTTTGTTACATGTACCATCCATGGGACGAAAGGTTCAACCAATGGACCAAGAGGAATTTAGGTCAGGCGTGGGTGAGCGGTCCTTATATACTGGGACATAAGACACATTCGTCCTCTGCATTCCAAACCTTTGTAGGACGGGTCTTGAGAAGGGAGCCTTGCTGGTGTGTAGGTTGGACTTAGATTATACTTAGGATAGTCAAATGTATAATTGTTATGTTGAAGTAGATGTAGTATTCTTTTATATACTGTATATTCATTAATTGGTTATTCAGTTTTATGTGTATGTTATTTCTGCAAGTAAATGTAGGGTAATGTTCCATACAGTCTACGGTGGAGCAAGTAAATGTAGGGTAGTGCTACCTACAGTGGAGCAAGTAAATGTAGGGTAGTGCTACCTACAGTGGAGCAAGTAAATGTAAGGTAGTGTACATACAGTGGAGCAAGTAAATGTAGGGTAGTGTACCTACAGTGGAGCAAGTAAATGTAGGGTAGTGTACCTACAGTAGAGCAAGTAAATGTAGGGTAGTGTTACCTTCAGTGGAGCAAGTAAATGTAGGGTAGTGTTACCTACAGTGGAGCAAGTAAATGTAGGGTAGTGCTACCTACAGTGGAGCAAGTAAGCGTAGGGGCTAGCATAGCCAAGCTTACGTAGTATAGAAGTTTGAGCACTAGATGTGCCACTGGCAAAAGTGGGCAAGACAACCGGGAGCCGGACAGAAGACTACTGTTAGTAAACAGTGCAGCCAGCTGTAACGCCATCAGTCACTGGAGTCGTAGAGGGACGTGGTGTTACGGGCCTCTCAGACGATGAATGGGTTAATCGCATCCCTGACCACTGAGGCGGAACATGGACTGACCCCTTGACCTGAGACCGTGTGTGATGTGAGGTCGGCAGACATACAACAGGAACTGGCCGATTAAGAGTCATAGAATGTATTTGTGAAGTTAAGTTGTAATCTGATTGTATTTACTATTTGAGTTATCCATTATATTGTGTAATCTATTCCAATGTGTATTTATATGATTTACTTAATGTAATTAAATATTCACATCTGTTGTATCCATCGGTGTTATGTTTTCATATTCAGAAATACTTAACAACAAGCCAATGTTGTTTATCTAATCCCCCCAAAACACACTAACTCCTTTCTCCACCCCTATTCCCACCATACTTTAAAACAACAAACACCTGCTCTATTATTGGTGTTTGTTTTTTTAAAATAAGATTTGAATTATTGAATGATTTTCAATGTAATAACAAACATAAATGATAGTGTATTAGTCCACTCAGTAGGGTCTAGTCCCGGACAATTTTGGTTAATTATAACAGTTGTCAGCTATGAACTAGAAATAACCCGCCATTTCATCATACGATTACCGACTTTTATCTGTAACGACTTTGCTTAGCCCCCCACCCCCACACAAAAAAAACACCTCACTTCGGCAACCCTCTGCTCATTGTTTTTATCCCACTCTACTATAGTAGTATTTCAATGTCATCATTTTCACCTCGATGATTCTTATCTAAATTTGCATTCCCATAATAAAAAAAGAAGTAAAAGGCTAATAGCGGGTATGACGGCGATAGTTTTGAGGCGTTTCGAACGGGTAACTAAAATTTGGACAGGTACCCGGGCAGCTTTTGTCAACAATATTGACAGCCCATCTTCGAATACAGCGGAATGTATTAAATTTTCTAGGGCTATCAACAACTAGGTTAACAAAAAGATGACTAACAATGTAAGGCGTCAAATGTAAAAACCTCTTTTGCAATAGCTTAAATAAAAATCGGTAATGTAATATCAGCTTTTATCTTCTTTCGTCTTTAGCACGGGCTACGAAAATTGATGCCAAAATGTATAAATCAATTTTGTGCGTGGAGAAAATTGAGGTCAATAAATTTAGGCATGTTTTACAAATTAAAAAAAAATTCATTTAAAAAATCATATCTACGTTTATATTTACTAATTTGTCTAAATTCCCGAGTAGAAAACTAATTATATAAATACATTTATTTGTGTGTTTCTAGCAACTTTGACCAGCCAACCGTACAATTTTATTAAACTTTAGAAAAGCAATGTAAATAGAATCAAATATGTGTAAGAAAATGTACTTATTAAATTGTGCTTCATTTAATATAAACTTACTGTCAACTAGAGGTTTAAAGCTATAGACATATCAGTTTACGTTTATGTATATATACTAGTGTATCACCCGTCAAAAATGACGGAAGTTTTCAAATTAATACACATCACATTACAAAATAACGTAATACAGAACTTTCATTTATTTTATTCATTTTTATTTGATTAATTTATTATCATATTGAACAATTTTATGCGGAACGTTCGAAAAGTGTTATTTTTGGTGAAGCGAAATAAAACAAAATCGATCGCAGCGCCACCTAATAGCATTATAATTACAACCATTTAACATGTTTTTATAATTCTTTTCCCGTGATCAAAACGAGCTGAATTTTAGCTGGCAGATTGTAGTAGTTTTTTTAAAAACTATAAATCCTTTATATATGAGACATAAATACACTTTTGGATTTTTGTATTGTGTCAGGCGTATTATAATGTACATACTTTTAGTTATGTCTCGTAAATAAAGGATTTATAGTCAAAAACTTTGTTTTTTATAGTTATTTTTAGTTACTCTGTTTATGTGATGCCTTTATAGAATAATAAAAAAATACTTGTTATATATGTTGTATACAACGGTACATCAACTTTTTAAACAGGGAAATAAAATAATGTTGTGCAAAAGACCGCCAATGAAAGTCGTACACACAATCGTGCTAAGGACATCGCAGCAAATATATTGTATTTTTCCAAATGGACACAATAAGAAAGCTCTTGCGAGTGTTCCTTTGACACAGCTGAAGCGAAATTGTGCACGAATCCTTGGAATTTGACTGAGTGTTACAACAATGACGCTAATAAGAAATAAACGAACTATTTTTTTTATTAAATGAGTGTTTTTAACAGAGTCTACAACTGAGTCTACAACTGCGTCTACAACTGCGTCTACAACTGAGTCTACAACTGAGTCTACTACATAATCTACAACTGAGTCTACAACTGAGTCTTCAACTGAGTCTACAATTGAGTCTACAACTGAGTCTACAAATGAGTGTACAACTAAGTCTACAACTGAGTCTACAACTTAGTCTACAACTGAGTTTACAACTGAGTCTACAACTGAGTATACAACTGAGTCTACAACTGAGTCTACAACTGAGTCAACATCTGAGTCTACAAATGAGTCTACAACTGAGTCTACAACTGAGTCTACAACTGAGTCTACATTTGAGTCTACAACTGAGTCTACAACTTAGTCTACAACTGAGTCTACAACTGAGTCTACATTTTTGTCTACAATTGAGTCTAAAACTGAGTCTACAACTAAGTCCACAACTGAGTCTAGAACTGAGTCTACAAATGAGTCTACAACTAGGTCTGATACTGAGTCTTTAACTGAGTCTACAATTGAGTCTACAACATAGTCTACAACTTAGTATACAACTGAGCCTACAACTGAGTTTACTACAGAGTATCCAAATTGAGTATACAACTGAGTCTACATTTGAGTCTACAACTGAATCTACTACAGTGTATACAACGGAGTCTAAAAGTGAGTCTGCAACAAAGTCTAAAACTGAGTCTTGAACTGAGTCTAAAACTGAGTCTTGAAATGAGTCTACACCTGAGTCTACAACTGAGTCTACAACAGAGTCTAAAACTGAGTCTAAAACTGAGTCTAAAACTGAGTCTACAACTGAGTCTACAATTGAGTCTACAACTGAGTCTAGCTGGACTTCCCAAGGGAGTGAACGACAGGCTCATGACCATGAAACTCCCACTGGCTGGAAAGAAACACCTCACCATCATCAGTGCCTACGCTCCAACCATGACCAATACAGATGAAGTGAAGGCAAAGTTTTATGAAGAACTTCACACTGTCATTGCCGACGTTCCGAAGGCGGACAAACTCATCTTGCTAGGCGACTTCAACGCAAGAGTTGGCAAAGACAACGTTGCCTGGGAAGGAGTCCTTGGTCATCATGGAGTGGGTCACTGCAACAGCAATGGTCTTCTTTTACTCCAGACCTGCGCTGAACATGAACTGCTGATCACCAACACGATCTTCCGCCTCCCAACCCGTAACCGGACGTCATGGATGCACCCCCGCTCGAAGCACTGGCATCTTATTGACTACGCCATCGTGAGGAAGAGGGACAGGCAGGATGTACGAGTGACCAAGTCCATGTGCGGGGCTGAATGCTGGACAGACCACCGCCTCATCATCACCAAGCTCAACATCCGCATTCAGCCGAAACGGCGCCCGCAAGGGAAGAAAGCCCCTAAACGGCTAAATGTTGCCAAACTAATGACCGCCAGCTGCAAGCAGTCCTTGGTGGATGCTCTGGAAGAGCGCTTGAAATCTACCTCTCCCGGAAACCAGAACGTGGAGGAAGACTGGGCGTCACTAAGAGAGCTGATTTACACCACAGCTTCAGAGACTCTGGGGCACCAGACCAGGAAACATAAGGACTGGTTCGATGAGAACTGCGAAGTCATCAAGCAGTTATTGGATGAGAAACACCTCCTACACCAAGCTTACCTCAATAATCCCAGGTCCACGGCAAGGAGAGGTGCACTCAACAACATACGCAGGACTGTACAGCAAAAGCTCCGTCAGATGCAGGACCATTAGCTCAGCAACAAAGCCGACGAGATCCAAGGCTATGCAGACAAGCGTGACTATAAAAACTTCTACAACGCTTTGAAAGAAGTGTATGGCCCCACGCCCTCAGGTTCAAACCCCCTCCTCAGCGCAGACGGTAACACTCTCATCACAGACAAAGAGAAGATCTTGAAGAGGTGGGCCGAACATTTTGAAAGCATCCTAAATCGCCCTTCGACAATCAACGAAGAAGCCATCAATCGTCTTCCCCAAGTGCCCACAAACAAAGCCCTGGATGACCCCCCAACCGTGCTCGAGACCCAGAAAGCAATTTATCTTCTCTCCAGTGGCAAAGCACCTGGTTCTGACGCCATACCAGCTGAGGTCTACAAGGAGGGAGGAACAGCCCTGACTGAAAGGCTCCACCACTTATTTCTCTTGGTGTGGCAGCAAGAGACGATCCCGCAGGACTTCAAAGATGCCTCCATTATACATCTTTATAAGCAAAAAGGAAGTAGACAGGCTTGTGACAACCACAGAGGCATATCCCTGCTATCTATCGCAGGAAAGATCCTTGCCAGAATCCTGCTCAACCGCCTCACGGTCCACCTTGACCAAGGACTCCTGCCTGAAAGTCAGTGTGGCTTCCGAAAAGAGCGAGGGACCATCGACATGGTGTTTGCTGCCAGGCAGCTGCAAGAGAAATGTCAGGAGCAGAACGTCAACCTGTTCTCCACCTATGTCGACCTGACCAAGGCTTTTGACACCGTTGGCAGAGAGGGTCTGTGGAAGATAATGGCCAAGTACGGTTGCCCAAGGAAATTCATCGTCTTGGTGAGACAATTCCACGAGGGCATGCAGGCCAGAGTCCAGGACAGCGGAGAGTTTTCTGATCCCTTCACAGTCACAAACGGGGTCAAGCAGGGCTGCGTCCTGGCACCAACACTTTTTAGCCTCATGTTTTCCGCCATGCTGACAGAGGCCTTCAGAGACGAGGGTGTTGGTGTTAACCTGAGGTACCGCACAGATGGCAAACTGTTCAACCTTCGGAGGCTCCATGCAAAAACCAAGATTATGACAGACATCATCAGAGACCTCCTGTTTGCTGATGACTGTGCCCTCAATGCTGCCTCAGAAGCCGACATGCAATGCAGCGTTAACCTGCTCTCCAGCGCCTGCACACACTTTGGTCTGACGATCAACACCAAGAAGACTGAAGTCCTCCATCAGCCTGCGCCTGGAAGGCCCTACGTTGAGCCCAAAATCACTGTCAACGGCCAGAGACTTAACACAGTGCAACGGTTCTCATACCTAGGCAGCACACTGTCGCAAAATGCCACCATCGATGACGAAGTGAGCGTCAGAATTGCCAGAGCCAGCTCCACTTTTGGCAGGTTGTACCCAAATGTCTGGAACAGAAGAGGCATTACCATCCAGACCAAGCTGAAAGTGTACAGGGCGGTGGTGCTCCCCACACTGCTATATGCGTGTGAAACATGGACTGTGTATCAGCGCCATGCTAGGAAGCTTAACCACTTTCATTCAACAAGCCTCAGGAAGATCCTCGGCATAAAGTGGCAGGATAAAATACCAGACACAGTGGTACTGACCAAGGCAGGTCTCCCCAGCATATTCACACTCCTGATGCAGTCCCAGCTTCGTTGGGCAGGGCACGTGGTCCGAATGCCAGACGAGAGACTGCCAAAGAGACTCTTCTATGGCGAGCTCCAGCATGGCCAGCGGTCCCACGGTGGGCAAAAGAAACGCTACAAAGACACACTGAAAGTCTCACTGAAAGCGTTTGCCATCAACCCAGACACGTGGGAACTTGCTGCAAAGGACCGTTCCACCTGGCGTTCTTCCATCCACGAAGGTGCCAAGTCATGCGAGGCAAACAGGATCACCTCCGCAGAAAAGAAGAGGCAAGCCCGAAAGGCCCGTGCTGTCAACCCTCCTGGAGATGTCCCACTCGTCCCTTGTCCCTTCTGTTCCCGAACCTTCCGTGCTAGGATCGGCCTCATCAGCCATCTGCGCACGCACAAACAAAGCCAGTCCCAGCAACCCTCGGATGACTAGAGTGGTCTTCGTCGAATCGACGGACGAACAACATAACATACATTTGAGTCTACAACTGATTCTTCAACTTAGTCCACAAATTAGTCCACAACTGAGTCTAGAACTGAGTCTACAAATGAGTCTACACTAGGTCTGATATTGAGTCTACAACTGAGTCTACAATTGAGTCTACAACTGAGTCTACATTTGAGTCTACAACTGAGTCTTCAACTTAGTCCACAACTTAGTCCACTACTGAGTCTAGAACTGAGTCTACAACTGAGTCTACAACTGAGTTTACTAC